>JAOEHT020013695.1:0-14874 GCA_025448195.2 Parazoanthus atlanticus | reverse complement strand
TCAATCACCCACATCGCTCTACCGGACTTATTACTAACTCACAGCTTGGGCTGCCTGTGATGTGACAAAGACAAGTTCAATTCATGGCTGGCGAAGTGAAAGTACAGTGCTTTGGGGGATACTTTCTGGAAGTTCTTGGCGCACCCATTCTGACATCCTGCCATGTTGCCCGCACCATCATAAGTCTGAGCTCTGCACATTTGTGGATCCAAACCCAAGTTTGTCAGCGCGTTCACAATGGCGGTGCATATGGCTGCTCTAGTGCAACTCTCACATTCTGTGTCACTCAACAAGTTTCTCGGTAGGCTCCCCAGAGTATATGTAACCTACGACTAAGCCAAGCTGCTCCCAGTTGGACGTGTCTGTAACTTCGTCTGCTCCGATACCGTAGAACCCTCCACCATTCTTTACCTGCTCCACAACTCGGCACAAGCACATCCTGGATGTGTTTCTTCATACAATGCAATAAATCCTTCTGGGATGTCTTGGAGATATATGTCGCATTGCGAGAACAAGTTTCCATGTGTTCACGGAGCTCTTTGTCACCTACATCGACGCGATGATTGAGTAAAGCCCTAAAATTTCAATGGTTGAGCGCTTCAGATGTGACGTCTTCCCTGTGGCCTCTCAGCCCTATGCCCTGCCGTCCACAAAACTCTAACCATTTGATGATGGATGTCAGGAAGATTCGGTTCTTGGTAATGCGTTGTTGCTCCTCCATCGAGAAACGGTTCTGAATGACCAAAGACGGGTTTTTCGTAATTTCCACAAAATCATCGATCTTTGTCTTAGAATCACGTTGGTACTGGTGGTTGACGTGCTTGACGAAATCTTCCCTGGCATTCTTCCAGTTGCTACATGGGGTCGTTATTAAATTCGATGCTCTATGTCCGCGATGAGCTGGCACAGGCCGGAATAGAGCACAGCACAAACAACACAGTCCATCCATTAACTTCGAGTAGCACAGCATGTCGTACATGGCGAACCAGTCTCGGTAACAGTATTGCTGTTTTATGCCTCCTTTATAGCTGCTGTCCTTGTACTGTCTGGGTGGGAACCTGAAATCGACTTCGGGTTGTCGGTTCTTGCAGTTCATTTCAGAAGCTACTTCATTCCTCGGAAGACGGACAACATGAGCTGTGCCTAAAACAAAGGGCTGTGCATCATCTTGGACATTGTGGATGGTAGAAGGTGGTTGAAAGTCATTTGGAGGGTGCTAGGTACTGGCCAGGTCTGGATCAGCAACATTTTCTTGATCACGCATGAAGGACAGATCAGTGAAAATATAACTCTTTCTAAAACGTCTTAATGTTAGAAAATAACCAATATATAAACACTTTTTCCGTAAAGAAATTAAGGAAATCCATCAAACTAAAATAAAGATATGATTAAATAATCCGAATTTACTGATATTAGTCTTTAGAGAACCAATTGTGATATACAGCTGTCAATATATAATACTCTCTTTTTGTTTTATAAGAACCTTGTTTATAAAAACGTTGAGGCTGAGCTTTGTCAAAAAATTTAAGAAAATATACGCTGAGGCTCAGCCAAATTTTACATGTTCTTATAAAAAAGGAGTGTATATTAAAACTATACTTGGGAGCCAAAAACAGGAGATGCGTAGTTTTCAAAAAAGCAGGGTATATTTTGAAGTCCTAAAGATAACCGGAATCAAAGAATTATCAATTATAAAGTCTCAAATTCTTTAAGGTCTCTTATTCATTTTATTTTATTTTTAGTACATAGTCCTTAAAAAAAAACAAATAAAAAACAAAACAAAAAAGGTCACTGGCCGCACTAATGACTCAACATTAAAGGGGTAATATGGGTAGTGCGGTAACGCGGTAACTGGCGTCCAAAGACGAGCCCTAAATACTTGACACGAAATTTCTACAGAGCTGGGATGAACGATGGAGTAATGTACATTTGCATCTTACTATAGATATATATCTGATTTTTCGTCTATTTCATATCGGTTTAGTTTTAAGAGTAGAGATTAAGAATGTTGTTTAAATGAGATTAAAATGTTGTTTTTGAAGTATTGTAAATGTTTAGAGCAGAATCACAGGCATTCACAGCACATCAGCAGTGTCACACATGTCGTGACACGACCTTTTATTGTTCTGACCCTTCGGCGTCTTTGTAACGTGTGCGTTTTTAGAAGTCAAGACATTTTAATATCAACTTTTAATATAATGACAACACTGAGACATAGTTACTCCTTTTTCAAACAGTAAATGAAATGTTCTCTGCTTGATATATTAGTGTTTTGTTTCTGTTTTGGTGGTCCAAGTTTGTACGAGCTCCACGCGTACGCTAAGGTTAGTTTGAAAATCTACTTCAAAGTGAAACTGTAGTCTTATTTACAGCGGTATGTTATAAACATGCACAAGTTATCAAGATAAGAAAAGTATTTCGGTCCCTGGTTAGCTGGCGATTTACTCAAAATGATTATGTTCAACCACCTCCGATTCAAGTTGTTGTACTGTAGGTTACATAGAAACATGTATAACAATAGTTGTTTGTTAGATTTATTCTTCAGGATATTTTTTATACTATTTGAAGTATTAGTTTGGTTTAATTTGTTGATTCTGTCCCTATTACACCCACACAAAAGCTGCATTTGCTTTTATTATCAGTATTTAGATGGAAAAGCTAAGAAAGTTGTAGAACAACTACAGTATTTAGTCCAAGACCCAGAAGAGTCATACTTACGTGCGCCCCAAATTCTCATGGGGAGATTTGGAAACAGAGCAATTATCAGTTCTAACTGCCGAATGGCCGAAAACAAATGCAAATGACCCCACAGTCTTGCAAGAATTTAGTGATTTTCTACGGCAAGAAGAAATTGCCAGTGAGCACATTCACAGTTTGATGGTATTCAACTTCATATCTCAGATCCAAATGTTAGTCGAGAAATTACCCAGTTGGTTTAAGTCCAAAAGGTCTGACAAGGTCATGAATCTTCAAGTCGAGCATGGCAAAGAGGCTTTCCCTTCCTTTAAAGATTTTGTAGACCAAGTTAATTACCATGCAGAGAGAGTGAACATTCCCCAAATTGTTCAATCAGATCCTCAGAAACCAAAGTTTTCATCTGATGGTCAGAAATCACATGTTCGAGGTGGCAATCGTACAAATCTAATTGTCAATCTACCAGCTAGGGCCGCGTCTGATGAGAAAAAGCCAATCGCACCGGTTGACAATTTTAGCCAATCCCCATCTGAGAAAACTGTCAAATCAGCAGTCAGGCAATGATGACAAATCTGTAAAGTATTGTTTTTATCACAAGAAAAGTTCGCACGCAATGAAAGATTGTGAACAGTTTAAGAAGTCGAGTATTGATGAAAGAAAGGAATTTTTAAGAATGACAGACTATGTTTCAATTGTGAAAGTTGCAAAACAGACAACCCAATCTGTGGTTTTTGTAGTCGCAACCATTTCACTGTATTACATGACTTGTCTAGAGATAAAGAAGTTAGAAAAACCAAATCTGCATGCGCACAAGTTTGCGGGCAAAGACAGTCAGCACGTTCATGCGCCAGAATAGTCTTTCTGTAGGTTTTTAGTCAAAATGACCCAACAGTTAGAATTCCCCCCTATGCTGTATTAGATGATCAATCAACAGATGTTCTCATTACTAACTCTCTTCTTGACCAGCTACACACAGGTCTACAGTCAAGAAGTGAACCTTGAAATCAACACGATTGTGTTAACGAGCAGTGTCCAAACCCAGAAAGTTAATAGTCTTCGGATTCAAGATGTTGCGGGACAATACCAACCCATGAAAATTCCATATGCCTACTCATGCACGTGAGCGGGTTCCTGCCAGCTGTGACGACATAGCGACTCCTGACATAGCCCAGTCCTGGAGTCATCTGGAGCGAATTGCTCATCATATACACCGCCGGCCAAATTTGGAAATTGGTAGCTGATTAGCCGAAATGTCCCCAGTGCCTTTCAGCCATTCCAAGTCATCTATTGCCAAGAAGATGAGCCCTGGGCCGAAAGAATATCAATTCGGTGGACAATCATTGGTCGAGTATGTCTTGATCAAGAGGGTGTTTCACATCCCCGCGCAACAGTTCCGTGTTACAGTACAAAAAGAAGAGTCTCAGGACTTTATCAATGTATCAGTAAGTAACAACGAGGCAGATGAATCTGCCATTTCATTTGTCACAAGGTCTCACAGAAAGGGCACAACCAGTCCACAACAGTTGAGAAATATGATGGAACTTGACTACAGTGAGCTACACTATAGCCGTTTTATTTCAGTGTGGCACAGAACAAGTCGAGTCGATGGAAGACAGACGCCTCAATGATATCCTGCGACAGAGTATTTACAAGAATGAACAGGGTAACTGGGAAATGCCGCAACCATTCAAAACCGACAATGTCTGTCTACCAAACAATCGTGAACAGTGCTTAAAGATACTGCTCTCACTGAAACGAAAGCTCCTAATGAAAGATTCAGTACACAACGATTACGTCCAGTTCATGCAGAAAGTCTTTGATCGCAATCATGCCAGTCCAGTTCCCTCAGAAAGTTTACAACTTCCCTAGGGAAAGTGTGGTATTTACCTCATTTTGACGTGTACCACCCAAAGAAACCAGATCAGATAAGAGTTGTATTTGATGTTAGTGCTGTTTTCCATGAACTCCTCCAAGGTCCTGATTGGATAAATGCCTTGATTGGTGGTCTCTCACGTTTTCGCAGAGGAATTTGCTGTGACTTGTGACATTGAACAGATGTTTCATAGTTTTCATGTTACCTAAAACACAGACTTTCTACGATTTCTTTGGTTTGAAGGCAATGATTTACAAGGTCGTATCATTGAGTACAGGGTGAGTACAGTGGAACTGTCTCGTCTCCCGATGTCGCAAACTTTGGTCCGAAGGAGACAACAGAAGTTGGTCGACAGCTGTTTGGAGAAGAAACTGTAGATTTTCTCCAGAAAGATTTCTATGTTGATGACGTTTTGAAATCATTTGCCACCCCACAGCAAGCACTAGACACCATCCAAAGCAGCCAAGCCATGTGTGCTTCATACAACTTACGCCTACACAAGTTCGCCTCCAACGACAAGCAAGTTCTAGCAGCGATACCAGCTGAAGATCGCGCCAAATATCTGAAGGATCTCGATCTTCATCACGATGTATTTCCTGTTCAAAGGTCGTTAGGTTCTTATTAGTGTATTGAATCGGACACCTTTGAATTTCATATCCAGCTCAAGGACAAATCCTGCACGCGTTGTGGAATTTTGTCTACTGTCAGTTCAGTGTATGATCCACTCGGTATAGTGGCTCCGGTAAGATCTTTGATGGTGTGGATTGGGACAATCCCATACCAGACTACATCTATTTTCGATGGGAAAAATGGAGGTCTGCATTAATCTTCTTGGAAAGAATGAAGATCACCAGATGTGCCAAGCCTCCTGGTTTTGGCAATCTCGTCAAAGTTGAAATCCATAGCTTCTCCGATGCTAGCGATTCAGGATTAGGCCAAGTGTCCTATTTACGTCTCAGCAATGATTCAGATCAAGTACATGTCGGTTTCCTTATGGCAAAGAGCAGAGTAGCCCCCAATAAACCAATGTCGACACCTCGCCGTGAGCTCACAGCAGCAGTTGTCTCTATTAATGTCACTACTATGCTTAGCGAGGAACTTGTTTATGAAAATATGCAAGAAATGTATCACACTGACTCACATGTTGTCCTTGGCTACAAAAACAATGATTCGCGTCGCTGTCACACATGTCGGCAATCGTGTGCAACATAATCGTGACAGATCTCAACCAGGGCGGTGGTACCATATCGATGGGAAACCAACCCTGCAGACAAAGCCTCCCGTGGTCTAGCCGCCAAAGAACTTCTGGATGATCGACAATGGCTTACTGGCCCAGAAATTCTGAGACAGTTGACTGTTCCTTTGAAGAATTATTGTTCTATGATTGAACTGAGTCCTGAAGATGTAGAGGTCAAATCACATCCTGTATTGATCACCAAGGCTTCAAAGCGTTCGTCAAAGGTGCTCCACCCAAACTGTTTTAGCCAATCGTCTTCGCTATTTTGTTCAAAGAAGAGTATTGTTCATATCTAGAGAATGATCGAATCCAATATAATCCATAAACAAAGAGACAGCAGTTCTGAAGTCTGTGCAGTGGTGGGCCTTCAAGAATGAGATTCAACTTCTGCGCACACTTGATAATCAGAACATATTCCAAAACTTCCAATCTGCACGCTCGAGAAATGAGCGAATCAAAGAAACTAGCAGTTTGTACAAGCTAGATCCCTTTCTTGACCAAGATGGCCTTCTCAGAGTGGGTGGCAGACTAGGCAAATCCACAATGAATTATCAAGTGAGCTCTTCCAAAGACTGGTCACGTGACTGTTCTCATCATTCGCCAGTTTCATTGCACTGACCAACATCATCAAGGACGTAGTATAACCCACAATGCAATTAAACAAGTAGATACTGGATCATCAATGATCGTTCTGTCGTACACCATTTTATCCAACGATGTGTCACATGTCGGAAATTACGAGGTCGAAGCCAAGTTCAGGAGATGGCAGAACTTCAGTCCTGAAGAAAGAGTCACACCGAGCGCTCCCTTCACCTACTCAGGAATGGATGTCTTCGGTCCATGGTATATCAAAGAGCGACGGTCCCAACTCAAACGCTGGGGTCTGATCTTTACTTGTCTTGCTTCTCGTGCCATCTTCGAAGATTCATCAGTCGCAGAGGAAAAGTCCGCCAACTTCGTTCAGATCAAGGTTCCAATTTTGTCGGTGCAGAAAATGAGTTTGCTGCTGCATTGAAAGAACTTGATATTGCTCCTATCAAGACTTTTATGTTGTCACAAGACTGTAATTGGATATATTTCAACATGAATGTTCCTTCAGCATCTCGTATGGGTGGAGTGTGGGAGAGATTAATTCGTTCTGTCCGCTCTGTCCTTTCTGCTCTTTTACAAGAGCATGGTTCTCAGCTCAATGATGAAGCACTACGTACGCTCATAACTGAAACCGGGAACATAGTCAACAGTCGTCTACTACCCACTGAGAATCTAGGCGATCAAGAAGCGCCTGAACCAATCACACCAAACCATCTACTCTTGATGAAGGCCAAAGTTGTTTTATTTCCACCTGGAAGTTTCACTCGGCCAGACCTCTACACAAGAAAAAGATGGCGTCGTGTGCAGTATTTAGCTTACCAATTCTGGTCTTAATGGCAGCGTAAATATTGTGCACTCGAGTACAAGCGCCAAAGTGGAATGTTACCAGTCGGTGCAACCACGTCGGCAACATAGTTTTGGTGCGTGATGAAGATACCCCAAGAAACAAGTGGCCTCTCGCAAGAATCACAAAGGTCTACCCAAGTGCAGATGGTCTTGTACGCAAGGTTCAACAAGGTTCTTTTAAGGTACCTTCACTTGTCATCACTTGTGAGTAAAAACTCACAAGTGATGACAAGTGAAGGTACCTTGAAAGACCAATCCACAAGTTGATCCTGGTTTATTCACAGGAGGATGAGGAGACGCGACCGGAGCACATCCCCGACGAGGAGCCAGATAAGACTTAATTTGAACAGTTTATTATTGATACATTTATATTTATTTTATATTGAGATTTATGAACTCCAATTGTCTCGTGTACATGTATGTACACGGGGTGAGCCATGTAACAAATAGTTGTTTGTTAGATTTATTCTTCAGGACATTTTGTTTATACTATTTGAAGTAGTAGTTTGGTTTAATAGTTTCCAGGGCCTTCTCGGCCATTTTTCTCAGAAAAGCAGTTCGAACACAAATCTCTTGTCAGTTGAGTTTTTCGAGCAATCATGGTTAAGCCGTCATCGGTTGTAAGTACATTTATCTTTTAGATTACTAGTATGGATTATTGTTAGCCTACCTTATTGGTACAGTTATTGATTATAGTTTCCGTTTGTATTTAGTCGACGGCCATAATATAACGTAATGGTTCGTAATAAACCTGTGGACAAAGAGCCATGTTCGGGTTACTAGAATCCACGTCCCAACTCTCCACGATTAGGGACGCTATAACATGAAACTAAAAACCTTAACGGATGAGATAGCTTATACGGATAATCACGGGATGTGTGCGGTTGCTGGCGGGAAACTTCTTCATCAATGACTGAGAAAGTGAGATTAATATTTTATTTTATGATTGAGCAATACCTACTCTTGAATATAGCTACTGTCCTGAAACTTGTTGAACTATCGTCTCTTTAGAAACTTACACACAAATAATGGTTATTTTTATTTAAATATGTATAATGAAAAACTCATCCCGGACATTTACATAACCCGGTCGCGACCTCTACGACCTACCTGTACTTACAGTTCAGCGTCAGAGCTATTTGGCTGTAAATCGCTGCTGTCAAGTGACGGTTTGGGTGTTTCTTTTCTTGTTAGGTGAGAGACTGAGCCGAGGAAATTCAGTATGCTTGCTTGCGTTTGTAGTTTGGGAAGAAGTCTTTTTATGAACTATTTTAATTTTAACCTGAACACACCGATTACCTTACAAACTAACGAAGCACATCAAGTCAAGACAGGTTACAAGTTCACGGTCAGTGATCGTAATAATTGGTATGATTGGTACAATGCATATCTCCATGTGGGTTACACCCTTGAAGCGACAGCAGATGGAGCAAACGTTGATGCAGACACTCAATCATCAACTATCAATGGATCATTTTCGTTTCTTAACAAATTAGTGGTCAAGTCGTCTGGAAAGACTGTGTACGATGCGAATAACATTCACAAAGTTATATTCATCAAGAATCTCGTAGACTTCAGTTATGATTACACTCGAACCGCTGCAAAGAGCAAATTCTGGTATCTGGATACCGATGCGACTACAGTCACAGGAGATGCAGCCACAGACATGGGAGGTTCTGACTCAAGCGGGTTACACAGTCCAAACAATACTCCCACTGAACAGGTTTAGCTTTTTCGAGGAACTACTTGATCACCCTCTTCCACCAATAAACATTGAGTTCGAAATCACCCTACAAGATGATGCTGAACTAATTTGGCAGAATGATGGAACTAATAGGAGAGTTGTTGTGAGAAAGCTTGAGCTCTGGGTACCTATGCTGCGATTTACAGGAGAAGGGCAGAAAGTAATGAATGAGAACTTTCCGAGACCAAGGAAGATCAAATATCTTCGGGAAAACCTTAACTCGAGCACAAGCATGAGACAGTCAAACGGAGAGTGGTTAATAACACCTGGTATCAAGAACGCAAAACATGTGTTTGTGTTCATTCAAGAAGACCTCCGCATTAACACAGAACCCCTATTACTTCGACACGTTCGATATCGATGGGGACGACTCAGCAAAATTAGCGACATCAAACTCCAGTACCGTACAAATAGACTTTACCCAGAGCTAGATTATGACAAAGGGTTCAAACTTAGGATTCTCAACGACCTCATAAACTACAGGTATCGAAGGAATGATTACAACACGGGTGTCCAACTGTATCAGAGTAACTTTGAAACATTGTACCCAGTCATCTACTTTGACTTGCGTGAAAACAAGGAGAACATTACCAACGAGCCAAGAGTTTTGACGTTTCATTACAGGTTGAACAAGGTTGCTAACGCCCAAGATTATACCATATTTGCGGCAATCCTGTATGAGAAAACACTCGTGATTGATCAAGTTGGTCAAAGCGCTAGTGTAAGCACTGCGTGCCGAATTTCGTAAGATATCTTATGAGGTGTCTTACGAAATTCTTCTTTTTTCTCGTACTTAATAAAAATGTACTAACCACACTCACTCAAATTATCCGATGGGCAAAAAGCAAGATAGCAAAGGCCCATTCAACAAGGTCAGCCGTAACTTTAAGGCTAAGGTATGAAAATTTGCGTGGTCGCGATAAAATGTTCCTAACAAGGACACAGATAAGTAAGATAGGAAAACGTCTTGAACAGCGTAAAGGAATGGATCCCAGGGTGTCCAAGACCCAAATCCAGAAGGCTATTCCACAGGGTGGGAGTTTAGCCTCGAGTCTCTTGAGTTTCGGTGTAGAACATTTTATGAAGGGAATACTTGGAAGTGGTGGTTGTGGACCCAAAGAGACCAAACAGATGATCAAGTTAAATGACCTACTAGAGAAATGCCCACCATAGCACTTGGAAAATATTGCACGACAAGTTGGAACAGGAACCACTCAGAAGAGTGGCTTTCTTGGTGCACTGGCAGCTTCAATTGGGATACGGATGGCTATCGAGCTTGTTAAGAAACTGATTGGGAGTGGGGTTCACGTCGTACCTCCACCTATTAGCAAAGGCCGAGGCCACGGTAAGGGCAAGGGACCCCTGCGGGAGCAGGTAAATAAACCCACCTCCCTTTTATGGAACTTGGCCAGAAAGGAGAGGTGGAATCTGCCAGAAAATAGGCCGAAAAAAAGGCCGAAAGTTAGCCCCTATCTAACTTTGACCTTGAGAATTGGTGCGAATATCCAGAAGTTCCAATCAAGGGTATCTTTTCAAGGAACCAAAAGATGATGACCTCCCACAGTCTGTGCATCAGCAACATGGATGATTATTGTAGTCAAGTCAAGAAACCCACTGATGTGCTGTAATTAAGACAAAACCTTTTGAGTACTTTGACTCATTTGGCCTTCCTCCACCAGACGAATGGGATATGAACATCAGCCGCAAGGGATACAAGGAATGACAACCAGATACAAAATATCAACTCAGTCAGTGCGGCTATTACTGCTTACTATTTCTAAACGAGCGAACAAGAGGGTGGAGGTTCAATATATATAATGATAAGTCCGAGGTTCTCGTAAAGTTTCAAGTTAATGAATAACGTTCTTGTGCTTATCCGGATTTGGTGTAAGTTATTCTACTTTGTTGATAAGTATTCTCACTGGCGCAAGATGATAATCATTGTGCAGCTCATGAAGATGTCTGGATATTCCAAGTCTACTTCAATCACACAAGGATGGGATTTCCAAGCCTTGAGTTCCTGCTTTGTCATCCACTTGAAACCATGAGTCGGAAGGGGTTTGCTCATTGCCCAACCGCAAAGGTTATTTGCGTCTAAACAGGGGATGTATTTTGTTGGAAGGGTTGGGTTGAAGTTTTGATACATATAAGGATTATTTGCCTTGCCATACCGGGTAGATATTGATACCCCACCTCGGATTCCCCTCTCAAACATGAGCAACATGTCAGGATCCCTCAACAACTCTAGTTTGACTTGCGTTAACCTTGACGCAGCATCCCAAGCAAGACCTGGGTATGTATAGTACCAAGCAGGATCCAACCATAATTCTCTTGGCAAACATTTCTAAAGTTCTCGAAAACATCAGCAAGAAGAAGTACATCAGATTTAAGATAGAGATCATGATATTGTCTCATGTTTTTGACCTAGAAAACATCCCAGACCTTTTGTGCATGTTGGTAGTCAGCTTCTTTTGGCGGTAAAGAGGTATCTTTGAACTTTTCAAACAATCTACATAGTCATACGGGTAAACACCTTTCCTCAGCAACAGATCGAGTTGCTCACCTTACTAACGTCGTGCTTCATTCTTACCCTGAGAGGTCTTGAGGTTACTGACAAGTCTATCAAGGCTGGACACCATGAACTTGAAGCTATCAATAAACCGGATGTCACGATAGACTTTATCTTCCTTATCTTTCTTCTTGTATGTAATAACGAGTATCCTCTTCGTGAAGGAGATGTATTTCTCCTCATTGTATGGTATACAGTTTATCGTTCCTTCTGGCGCTCCAAGATTCTTGATGAAAAGATAAGCATTATACCCTGACAAGTTGTGAAATATCACAGGGATGAATTTCGGTACTTAAGATTGCATGAAATATGTGCGGCTCCTCTATGCTTCCCTGTAAGATGGCAATGATCACGCACAAGCTCATCACCACACTGAAATACACCTTTAGAAATATGGCAGTGAGTAGCATTACTATAGGCCTCCTTGTCAGACTCGGTGAGGATCATCTTTTGCTTATATTTAAACTTGTTGTAGATATACTTAACTTTTTGCTCAATACATTCTATAAAGTATCGTAAAATGTCCTCATCCTCTTTGCGTTTCGTGTAAATAACCAACCTGGGCTCACAGACAGTATCATCCAAACATTTGACGTAATAACAGAAACCTGAGGGTGTGTGTTTTGGTATCTTTTCGTGTAGCTCCTTCCTGAATCCGGCTGACACGGATCAATCGACTCAGTAAAACACTCAAAATCTGCGTAAATCACGAAAGGAACTCTCATGGATCTATTGTCGTTCTTGAATCTCAAGAAGCAAGTCCTTCTTAGTCCCATCTTCCTTCTTGGCCTCTTCTTTTGGCATGACGGTTCTCACAAAATCATGATGTGAACAAAACTCACTATGTCTTTCGAGGGATTTCTCTGTATCGAACGAGTTCATGTACCTTAAACGAAAGTACCTCTTATGCCCACGTTTTTTGACTTGAGACAAAAGAAGCCTGCTCATATTTTTATCCAACAGTAGTGTTGGTTTTCACCCTCCGGTATTAACAACACACTTCACACTTGCTTAATCTAAGCGGATACGCTCCTCCTGTTTCATACCCAAACACACTCACACCAGAAGGATTTTGCCTCTCAAACTGGTTGATGTATTTCCAAGTACTTGGAAAAGAAATACCTTGCAAATCTAATTCTTCAGCATTCCTTCGCATTTCGGGAGTGAGTCTTTGTGGGTCCTTATCTCGAGGATATATTGCTGAGGTAACTGCCCACTTGAAACACTCATCATCTTGCTCATTCTTTACATTGATGATACCCTTCTTCTTTGCTAATTCTCCTGGAAGTTTTATGTACGACGATCCTGAGAGAGGTTCATACTTATCAACATTAATTTCAAGACGTGTTACCTTATTAAAAACCCGCCCACTCCCCTCTCTCTAAAAGCTCCCAATACGTTCAAAGATCTTCTCCTGCATGGTATCATACACCTGTGGGCGTGGTGACAACCTCAACAAGAGAATGAAAATAAACCTCTTGATCAATAAACTGGTCATCCTTCATAAGACGTGGCTTCTCAAACGAGCATGTTAAAATTAGCTTCAGCTTCAACGGCTTAGTCTGATAAACAATAAGTTTGACTACATTCTTCTTCACAACTCTCATAAGTTATTTAGGTCATATCTCGGTTGACCATCGATCCTGAATGTCTTGAGGTAACCTTTTAGAGCTGTTACCAATTTATAAAGTAGCTTGAAGAACTTTCATAGAAAGCTTTGGCCTCCTCCTTTAATTTCTCGACACGTTCATTCGCGGATCTCTTGATCGGTTCAGGAACATAGGACAAGATCCAATCTGCAAATTGGATAATCTTTGAAGATACTGTTCGTGCCCATCCTTTTACCAACTCAATCGATGACTTGATACGAGGTGAGCCTCTTGAAGTAGAGAGTCCTGGTGCACTAATTTTAAGAACAGGTTGGTCCCTAACATTTTGAGAAGTCGTGCCTCGACGTGATTCAGGAATAAGGAGGTCTGAAACTAGTTTAAAATAATCAAACACAAGTCTCGGGGGTTGAGCGAGCTAGTTCCAAGTATGGAACCTTGTGGGAAGCCAGCAGATATAGTGCACGGTGATTGAAATTGGTTCTGAAACGCGACAACTTGACTGCGGTTACTTAGGTAATCTTCGAACCAGGCTAACTCCCTGTCCATGATGCCGTAACTCTTCAAATTGTCTAGCAGTAAAGCATGGTCTACCTTGTCAAAAGCGCGGCGAAGGTCAATAAAAACAGCGCCTGTTAAACAGCTTTGGTCCATTTTGCGTCGGATCGAGTCAGTGAAAGCGATAACAGCAGTCTAGGTGGAGTGATTTCTACGGAAACCGCTTTGGTTGGGATTCAAAAGCTTGTGCTTATTAAGGTAGGCATAAAGCTTACGTGGACGGCTCTTTCCAGAATCTTAGAAGCTGTAGAGAGTATCGAAATTGGACGGTTACTATCGCAGTCAATGGCTTTGCGATAACAGAAACAGATCTTGAGCAGTCGGGCGGGCATTTGATCCAGGCCAACAGTATTACCATTCTTAAGACTACGGAGATGGTTATATGTAAATTCTTCTGAGACAGTAACAAATTTGAAAGTTTCCGTTGAACCAGGAGGAAGAAAAGAGTACTTTCTTAATACAGGTGATGCACTGCGTCCCATTATGCTCACTAGACGACTTAAAGTTCCAGAAAAATAACGATTGAAGCTGTCGATAATCGCAGAGTTTTCTGTGACAGTTTTCCCATTCTGCTTAATAGTTGTTTACACAGTTTTCTTTTCGCCCGGAAAATTCTTTTAATTATTTTCCAAAATCCTTTGGGGTCATGGGTTTTTTCCTCAAGTAGACGCCTACTGTAGTGCAATCTATGAAACATACGTACATGCTGGAGTTCTGTTCTAGTGCTGTCTCTACGGTGTTTCTAAAAATAAAAATCTGCTCGACTGTATCATTTCCTGTAACCGGCTTGTTCTTTCCTTAGCCATCAGTCTACTCCTTCTGACATTCTCCTTATCAACACTCTGCCCATAACTTTTGCGGCGACAAACTTCAAGGTTATCCCTCTCCAGTTATCACATACAGTGAGGTAATCAGCCAGCTTCGAGGGTTCGGTATATATTCTACTATAGATAATGAGTACGCGGAACTCTAGTCATACGCAAAGACTTTATTAAACTGATTATAGAAATAAAGATATTACAATGATATTGACATTAGGTATTACAAGATTACATTCCTGAGTTATAGATCATATATATCTGTCTGATTTTTGAAGAAGGTACTTTAGCTTCATCGTATTTGGTTACCAAGTCTCTAACCCACCCCTCCCTCCTC
>JAOEHT020013587.1:0-14878 GCA_025448195.2 Parazoanthus atlanticus | reverse complement strand
ATCGAGGTTCTCTTAAAATAATTACTAATCATATGGCAAGGCCGGCTCGAGTAAGGCTATTTATATAGCCTCTTGTTAAAACTAATTTACATTGACAATGATCAATAAGAATGTTAAAAATACAATATTTACATTCGTAAACGGTCGATGCTATTTGTAGCAGTCGATGAGATTTCGAACAGCACCCCATTGAGGTTTTTGTGAAGAAGACGAAGTCGAAATTGCGGAGGTACAACTTATCCAGACCTTACTCTAACCCGAATCCAAACCAAAACCAAAACATCAAAAAAGGTAACTAAATAGAGGAAAATATAAAAGAAGTTAGATAGAATGAAGATAAAAGTTTTGAAGCACATTGAACCAGGAACATCTAGCATTCCAGTGTTATAAACTACCACTACGCCAACAACGCAATTGGCTGCCATTTATTCATTTTTTACAATATATATGTTACAAAAGGCATCGACTTTTGCTAGAATGGCATCAACCGTTTACGAAAGGGAAATAGGCGCATCCGAGTGCTTCTCCAAACTTCTTGAGTATGCTTACAAAATCCCAAATGCTTCTATAACGCAACATAGCAAGCGGACGGGTTTTCAAGTTATTTTATACAAGAAACACGCGTGAGAAGCAAACTTTGAGTTAGTTTATATATCAAAACCATAGCTAAACAACGGTTTCCACAAACTGTCAAAAGCCGTTTTATTGCAATACTAAAAATGAACTTCTGGCTGCTTCGAAATGCTTGATTTTGTATGAGAAAGTAGCATCTCTACTTCAACAATAGCAGTTTCAAAAGTACTCCAGTTTGTTGTTCGAGCAAATAACAACGAAATATTACATGATTAAGACCAGTTTAATTTTTATAGCTGCAATTGGTCTATTTCACCAAGTTCGACTGTTTGCAGCGGGTTCCTCAGCTAGTGACGAAAACCTGCAACATTCGGCGAAGAGAATGATCCAAAAGGTTTATCGATCATTCAAGTTGAAACCTTCCATTTGTTCTCCTGTTTGATGTATCCAGCGAAAGCCAAGTCGTGCTTGAAAAGTTTGATTCCCATGACACACACGCAGGTTGCCAAACTTAACGGGTTCTTATAAAAGCTAATTTGACAAGTCATATTGTGAAAACTTGGGAAAGTTGTCCATTTTCGGAACTGAAAATTCAATATAGATCATGTTGTGATCTGAACAGGTAATTTATGTTGAATTCTAGAACACGTCAACCCAGCCAATCAGAATGCTCATGATATCTGTTGTATTTTATAAAGTGCATTATAAAACAAGGCAGTTAAATTCGTATTAACGAAACATTTACGATTCAATGGTCTCGTTATATTTTTGCTTTTAGATATGTTTGACATAAGCAAACGTATTAAGTCGATCCGGCAACCTCAAGTATCTTGCTACTCGGTTTATTCTAAATCGATTACAACTGATGAGTATACCTAAACCTATTGTTGCAACGTTTTCTTAATACATGTACATTGGATCTCCTACTAGCACGAAATAGCCGTAATTATCAAAATTGTTTCTCATAACTCAGTGTTAGGAGCAGATGTAGCTCAATCGGTTAGTGCGCGTCATTCGTCAGCCTCGGTAACTTAAACGATTGTTTCGACTTTAAATATCCCCTTAAAACAGTACACTGACAGAGGGAGGGTAAGGTTAAGGGCACATCATTGACTTCCACTGATACCAGCCTTAAGAGCTGATGGAACTTGACGTTAAGTAAAGTTACTTTACATTTTGTCAGTGAGAAAAGGGCGTTTAGGGTCACTCTTCAAGAAATAATAATCATGGCCTTTCCGATTTCCAAGTGTTTGACCACATAAGAACTATCATACATCATGCATGCCAAGTACTATGAACGGCATGTCCTTCGTTGTCACAGTTTTGTTGTTTTTGGATGCGTATGAAAACACGCTCTGCGGGGTAAGACACAAGTTTCTTTGAATTTCGATTTGTTTGCTTCCCGTGTGAAATGGTATTCTTACTCTAGTGTGCCTGACGAAAGAAATCCTTATTCTCAAGAAAAGAGATCCTTACAAAGCAATTTATCTTTGTCTAGAAAACAAATCTTCAACTGTAATCCCAGAACTGTAAGTTACAAACAGTTATTTAGTATCTTGCTAAGTTTCTGAGACGGCCCTTAAAGTGATATCTGCTGAATGATAAACACGCACGGAAATTACCAAATTTTAAACAAACATTTTGGGAGGACATAAAACCAAGGTATTTTTATTTATTTTGTTTTGGATCTCAACCTATTAATGATCCCTATCTAATGTATTGTAATGACTAATATTAAAACAGTGTTATGTTTCATGGCCTAAGCGATTCACAATACACCCTCTTGTCTAATTGATGTTCACCGTTCAGTCCCTTACAGTCCACTACAAAGAACCACCAACGTAGTCTTCCTTATAGATGCTTCTCAAGCAGTCCGCCCGGACGTTTTCACTAAAGAAAAGGAATTTATCAAATCTCTTATCACCCAATTTGACCTCCACCCGTCTGGCCCACGAGGTAGTGCTGTCATTTATGCTAAGAATCCGTACACCATTGCGAGTCTCACAGATGCATATCTCGCAGAAAGAGTTGACAGGGCATCACTTTTGAAAGAGAACACAAGGAGACTAGACAGGGCTTTGGAGCACGCGGCGCGAATTCTAACGAGGTCAGAAAGTGACGGACGAAAGATCGTTGTGTTGTTGACGACGGGCAAACAGTCGCCTGGTGGTAAAAATTACAGTGAAGCAATTAAACCACTCCGACGAATTGGGGCCCAAACGTTTGTTGTACCCATCGGAAGTGAGCCAGATGTTCGTCTGCTACGGCCGATCGTGGACAGCCCGGGGGATATCTACCAAGTCGTACGTGTAGACAGTCTTCCCCTGCAAGGACGACAAATATCAAGGAAGATCCGAGACAAGCCAGGTTAGAACATGAATTGTTGTTACATTTCCGAAAAAAAATGTGAGCAAGTGTAGGTGGACTGGGTTTGAGGTTGCTAAACTTGTCTTGGATTGGTCTCGTTCTCATTCAGCCGCTGTGGTTTCCTCGGTAGCTCAACTGGTTAGAGAGCCTGCCAATGTCATCTGGATGTCGTAGGTTCAATTGCCGCTCGGGGTAGTTTGGTTTTTACTTACTCGGTATCTTTTATGACAACGTTAGAGCAGAGTTATACACATAGTAATACTATACATTGAAAACTGAGGTGAACTGAACATAAAGTGAAAACGGAGTACATATATATTGTCCTTTGTTTAAACACGTTGTCCCGGTATAGAAGAGCGGCCGTGGGAGCTTCACACGTTCGGTTGACTTCAGCTTTTTTGGAGTGAAAATCTCCGAATCTCCGCTTCATTGATTTCTCACTTATTGCTTATTGCGCGAAGTTCAAAATCAAATAGACTATCTGAATGCAAACTATCGAAGTTGGAGCTGTCAATGTGGTCTAAAGCTACAAGACACTGCTAGCAGTCATAACCCAACCACTACCCTCGTGTTACTTATTTATTTCTTACAAAATGAAAAGAAGGAGAGGACGTACACAAGCCAAGTTTGGCGTGGTTGCAAAATTCAAATTTTAGATTTGGAACTTCGAAGTGTGGAAAGAGGAGGGGCTTAGTATCTTATACCAGAACCTCTTGTTTAAAAACGTACACGATTGCAAAGTGCTCGATACAGATAAAAAACACGCACGAGGTATTGAAATTGATTGCAATTAAAAACATCACTTGTTCTCTCAATTTGTAGTTCCAACATTTCCCCTTGATCCAAACACGGACGTGGTTTTCCTAATGGATTCTTCACAAGGAGTAACAGATGATATTTATCTGAAAGAAAAAGAGTTCATCAAGTCCTTGGCCAGTCACTTTAACCTTTCTCCCAGTGGTCCTCGTGGAAGTGCTGTAATGTACGCTGACAATCCTTACACGATAGCAAGCTTCGTAGAGCAGAACTTCAACTCCAGAGTAGACAGTGCTCCCCTGTTGAACAAACCACGAAGAGTAGACAAAGCTCTTGAGCACGCGGCCCAGATGTTGTCGGGTCGCGACGGGCGAAAGATTGTTATTTTATTAACAGCTGGAAGGCAAACACAAGGCGGAAAACCACTGGGTGACGCCATTGAGCTTCTTCGCCGAATGGGTGCCCAGACATTTGTGGTTGCCATCGGACGGGACCCTGATAGCCGCGAGCTTTCTCCTGTAGTTGATAGGTCAAAAGACATATTCCAAGTACCATCTCCTGAAAAACTGCCGGGACGATCTCGAGTTATTGCTAAGCGAATCCGCGAGAAGCCCAGTAAGTAAACTAAATGATATGCCCTCAATATCTTCGTAAAGGGGTTTGTCTTTTGTGGGCTTACAAAATCAGTGCTGGGTCTTGTAACTGAATTAAGCTAGCAATTTTTGACAATAGCTCGTTTTCACACACACATTATCTAAGAAAAACTGATATTACAACAACTTTAAATGTTATAAAAAGATGCAAATGACCAAAAGTTATAAGCAATAGTTTGTGGCAGCCATATTGGTGTACCAAAGTGCTATACCAAGATGGCGGCAAAACATGTACTCTGCAAGAAAAGATGTTTTTCAATCAAAATGATTGGAGTCACATGAAAACATTTTAATTGTCACTCCTAGAAGCAGTCGCAGCTCGGTCGGTTATGCGCAGCCTTTGGAGCGAGAGGCCACGATTCGATCATGTAGCTTGAGTTTTTAAATAGCCTTTAGATGGAGCACTGACTGAGGAAGGGGGGGGGGGGTAGGAAAAGGGTGCACCGTCTGCTTCTATTGGTAATAGTCTTCAGATCTCATAGATTTACCGACGTTCAATAAAGTCACCTTACTTTACTTTTACTTTTACTTTTACTTTTACTTTTACTTTACTTTACTTTACTTTACTTTACTTTATTTCACTTTACTTTACTGAGTAAATCTGCTGAGTCAAGACTGTCACAAAAAACAAATGTACCTGAAAAACGAATCATGGTATTAACAATAATTTGAAAGAATAATTTTGATGCCGAAACTTGAACCTTGTCAAAGGAACTGTTGTTGTTTTACCGATCTTGTAGTTTAGATTTTGGAATTTTGATGTTTCCGGGCTATAGGTATTACATAATCCACTATCAATTTTTATGAAAGCGTAAAGAAGTGTTAGCTAACAAGCTTTTTACGTACGTTTCGTTGTCTTAGTACCACACAGCCCACTGGAAAGAGGTACCGACATAGTTTTCCTCGTGGATTCCTCTCAAGGGCTTAGTAATGACGACTACAAACGCGAGAAAGATTTTGTCAAATCCTTGGCTTCTCACTTTAACCTTCACCCATCTGGTGCTCGTGGAACCGCCGTTATCTACGGTGATCGGGCTTCCACAGTTGCGAGGTACACCGACCCCGATTTCTATGAGAGAATAGACGGCGCCCAATTACTGGGGACACCAAGAAGAACAGATCGAGCGCTGGAGCTTGCTTCAAGAATCCTCTCAACATCCAAATCAGGTGATCGTAAGATCCTTGTTTTAGTAACAGCTGGCCCACAATCTCTGGGTTCGAAACCTTTTGGAGACTATGCTGAGCCACTGCGAAAGCTGGGCACCCAAACATTTGTTGTTGTTATTGGACAAGAGCCTTCTGATCGTGACCTTCTGCCTTTGGTGGACAGACCGCAGGACATCGTTCGCGTTCCAGCCTCTGATAGATTGTCGTCTCAGTCAAAGCAGATTTCAAAGCAAATTCGCGACAAACCTGGTAGGTGCGATTTCTAGAAGAATGCAGCAGGTTCATTTTCTTTAATTTGTTTTTCCTTTGACCGTTTTTCCTCCAGACTCGATTAGTTTACACTAAATCCCAGCACTCATCACAGTTACAATCACAGTTCATGTATGTATATTTCTATGAGTTTATTGCTGTCGCGGGTTTAAGAGGACTTAATGTTTCTAGTTATCAAGGGGCTCTGGCCACTGGCGGTATCGATTTGCTTCTGTTATTCGTTTATTCGTAATGCGCTGATCATAGACATGTTAATTTGCTTCGAATCGGAAAATTAATAATAGGAAGAAATATTTCGTAGCAAGGTTGCAGCAAAGTTTTTAGTTTACCTGTTCAGTAAATCTAGGAAGAATGTGCAGCTATTTCAATAAGAGGTTGTCCGAGTACATACTTGCATTTCCATTTTTAAAGGTATTGTTGTTTCGTAAAAAGAACAGAAAAATACCGATCGATGGACTGAAGAACTTGACATTTTGGCAAAATTTATCCAAATTAAAAATATTTCCGTAGCAGCTGCATTTTTTAACAAGATAAGATAAAATAAGATGAGATGAGATGAGACAAGATAAGATGAGATTGACGTGGACCTCGGTATCCAGAGGGTTATGTATTTAATTATTCTCACTTTAGGTTGAAAAAATAATGTTCATGAAACATGCACTATTATATACCAGAAAACCGCTCTATACGACCTCAGGACACTTAGCATTAACAATCTGACAGGCGTGTGTTCATTTTCTTCGCGGTTAATAGGCTTTTGGCTGGTGATTAGACAAGATTGGTTAATTCATATTTTTGGCTATTTTTGGACTTTAAACCCTGTCAAGAAATATCGTATACTATTTTTTAATTTGTTATTTTTTAACTTTTTCCCGATCAGTTCCTTACAGTCCATTACGACGCACCACCGATGTAGTCTTTCTTTTGGATGCGTCTCAGGGAGTACGTAGCGACGTTTTTAGTAAAGAAAAAGAATTTGTCAAAACACTATCAAAACACTTTAACCTTCAAACTTCTGGGCCACGAGGTAGTGCCAGCATCTACGCTGAGAACCCGTATATTGTGGCCAACTTTGGAGATTCATACTTTGAAGAAAGGGTCGACAGAGCAGCACTTTTGAAGGAGACGCCGAGACGAATGGACCGGGCCTTAGAGCATGCGGCGCAAGTTCTAACGAGGTCAGGACGGGATGGTCGTAAAATTGTAGTGTTGTTGACCACGGGCAAACAGTCGCCAGGTGGTAAAGCACTCAGTGAAGCGATAAAGCCACTTCAACAAATCGGGGCCCAAACATTCGTTGTACCCATTGGAAGTGCACCGGATGTTCGTGAACTCTACTCTGTGGTAGACAACCCGCGGGATATCTTCCAAATTAAACGTGCAAATGACCTATCCCAGCAGGCGCGGCCAATATCAAAGAAGATCAGAGACAAACCTGGTAAGACCTTCGTTTGTTTGGGGATGTCTTTCTTTCAAAAACTGTTTCTATTCGCGTAACGCGTTATCTTAGGTATACTCCAACCATTGGCTTGAGGTTGAACGAGATTGACTGAGATTTTCTGATATCTCGCTTTTATATGCTCCTACACCTAGCTAAATGTAGCTTTTATAACGTCACATGGTTTGTTCCGTAAAAGAGGGAAGCACAGAAGAAAGATAAAACATTTTAAATCTGCAAGTTAGTTTTAAAACAAAGTTAAATGAGTTGAGCATTGGTTACTTAATGCTGTGTGGCAGAATTCTTTGTTTGCTGTAGCTACGTTAAACATTCTTACAGTAACTGTGTGCTGGACTGCTTTCATAAAACTGGTCAATGTAGATACGGTTATAACGATAGACCTATGACCTGTGTCATATGACGTGGGTCCATTTTTCCTGAGTGAATCAGTCCATGAGTGAATTCGCCAGTCCAGAAACAAACTACAAAATGACTGAGATCTTTTGAGTAAACGGTTCCTGTCCTATTTTCATTTCATATCATTTCTGAGTTGCGATAAAAGGTTAAGAATAATTTTAGGTTAAAAACAATAAGAATTATGACAGGGTATAAAGGTTAGCAGGGTTTGGGTGAATTTCATGGTAGGGTTTAGGCTTAGGCAGGACACAGCTGGTCAAATAAAGTTAATTGTCGACTCATTATTTGTCACTCACTGACTGGTGACTGGTGACTGGTGACTGTCTAATAAAACAGTAGATGTTGCACTTATGCCCTGCAGTTTGTCGTTTTATGGCTTTGTTGGTAATGATGAAGACAGCACAACCAGTTGTATCACAAAAGCGAGCCGCACATTCACAAGACGCATGCGGTCGAAAGTTTGAACAAATAGTTTTGAGATCAAGATCACCAATGAAAGATTTTACACCAGTTAAATTAAGTTAAGAATGATATTGAAAACCAAACAAATCTAATTGTGTAGGTGTCTTGTATAATTGCGATCAATGTGCTATAGAATCCGGGCAGCTTTGGGAACAACTCCAAATTTGGATCATATAAACATTTTCTACATGTTTTTTCGTTTTTTACAGTCCCAGTAAATCCGCTTAGCAAAGGGACGGACGTTGTTTTCCTAATGGATTCTTCACAAGGAGTAACTGCCGAAATCTATAAGAAAGAAAAAGAGTTCATCAAGTCCTTGGCCAGTCACTTCAACCTTTCTCCCAGTGGTCCTCGTGGAAGCACTGTAATGTACGCTGACAATCCTTATACGATAGCAAGCTTTGTAGACCGAAACTTCAACGCCAGGGTAGACAGCGCCCCTTTGCTCAACAAACCCCGCAGAATAGACAAAGCTCTTGAGAATGCAGCTCAGATTCTGTCAAGTTCAGAAGGCCGGAAAATTGTTGTCTTGCTTACAGCAGGGAGCCAGGCACAAGATTCTAAACCACTGAGTGAAGCCATCCAGCCTCTCCACAAGATTGCTGCCCAGACATTTGTGGTTTCCATCGGACAAAATCCAGATATCGGAGATCTTTCTGCTGTTGTGGATAGATTAAAGGATATATTTCGAGTACCGTCGCACCAAAATCTGCTCTCGCGTTCTCAATATATTTCAAAGGAAATACGCCTCAAACCAGGTGAATGTCATTACTAAAAATATTGTTGTAAGTTTAATAAGCATTAAGTAACACATAATAATTTGTTTCTTACTATTATTATGCCCTCATCATTCTTTTTAAATTTTCTGTACTACTGAACATTTCAAAAATCATACTCGTATGTCATTGCAGATTACTGCTGTTGTTGTTAAAGTAACTTTTTAGTTTATCAACACTTGTATTTCCGTCCCAAATGTGGTTTCCAATGATAAGTTTACAGGGATCAGGATGCACCCTATTTTCACAACAGCATTTTAGTCAAAATCTGTTGTTCAGTGACCCCATAAGTATTGTGTTGGTTTAAAAAGGAGATAATTTTAGGGCACTATAGTAAATTTTTAGAACAATCCTACCGTTCTCCCGAGATGTTTTTCTTACTAGCACTTAACTTTGGTTTATGCACTTCTTGAAGTAAATGAAAAATACTTGGCCAAGCTATTGAAGTGTTATCCAACTAAAATAAGCAATAACGCTGTTTTTAAGTGGACTGACGCATTTTGTAATGCTGTAGTTCCTTATAGTCCACTGGAACGCGGAACCGATGTAGTTTTCCTCGTGGATTCATCCGAAGGAGTAACGGAAGCTGATTATAGGCGAGAGAAGGAGTTTGTTAAATCACTGTCTTCTCACTTTAACATTCACCCCTCTGGTGCACGGGGAACTGCCATAATCTACGGTGATCGGCCTTCTACAGTTGTAAGGTTTAACGACCGCGACTTCAATGAAAGGATAAAGCGCGCTCCATTGATGGGGACACCAAGAAGAACAGATAGGGCACTAGAGCTTGCTTCACGAGTTCTGTCGACATCCAAACCAAATGATCGTAAAATCCTAGTTCTGATAACAGCTGGACCACAAGCTCCGGGTGCGAAGTCATTTGGAGAATCTGCTGGACCTTTGAGAGAGCTGGGAACCCAAACATTTGTTGTTGTGGTAGGGCAGAGACCCTCTGATCGTGACCTTCTGCCTCTGGTGGACAGACCGCAGGACATCGTTCGCGTTTCAGCTTCTGATAGATTGTCGTCTCAGTCGCAGCAGATTTCAAAGCAAATCCGCGAGAAACCTGGTTAGTAAGCAAAAGTAACAGATTTTTGATTAAACCACTGTCGATTAATGCAGAATGTTTGTTGCTTGAATTACTGTAAACTAGTGTTAAATTAGGGCCATGAGCTTTTGTCACTGTGTTTATATTAAAATAATATTATATAAATACTGATAGTAATAATGGCGTTACCCAGACGGCATTTCCACAGAGTGCCTAATCATCATCTGGGTTACCAGCGGCATAAAGTCCATGCTTTATCGTCTATAAACAAAGTCGCTTATATACTTAATTTATTCATATACGTAGGGCAGAACATTTTATGGTACAGTTTGAGTTAAAATATGCCTCAGCAGCCAAGGACCGATACGTGCCTTCAAGATCTGGCCTGAGATCTGAGGGCTCCGACGAGCTAACCGTGCCCTCAACAAGTTTTAGGGCAAAACGGTCTACTGCCGATAGGGTCTTTTCCCTTTGTGTTCCAAGAATCTGGAATGAACTCTCTCTTATAACCAGGAAATCTAGTAGCATCCATACTTTCTTTTTCCTAAAAAGTTTTATTAGTGGAAGTTTTTTCGTTCTGAATTTTTAAAAATAAATTATATCCTTGAATGCCCTTAGATTAGAGCACTTTAAATACTCACCTTCTATTATTATTATTATGATGATGATGATGATGATGATGATGATGTTTATTTTTATTATTTATATGACTTTGCTGTAATCTGCCCATGTGAGATAAACGTAGCAAATAAACATTTTCCGTAATTGTAGAGTAAGTCTTTCTTTACTATTGTTGATACCACAACTAGCATCCCTTAGTCATTGTCAGCTTCCTGCCTCGATGCTTTTGCCTCCATTGTTTGAACTGGTTTATATGCAAGTTATAACTTTCGCTTCTTATTTGCTGGTAAGTGATCATGCTGCAAGAAAAGTTGTTTAGAAATTTTCCAAACAACACTTTACACTGATTTTTGTTTCAGTGGATCCATAGACACTCGGGTTCTTCATCTGAGAGTTGTATAGACTATACAGTAACGAATTTCCAATTTCATACTATTTCAGTTCCTCATAGTCCCTTAAACCGGGCGACTGACGTGGTCTTCCTTCTCGATGCTTCGCAAGGAGTTAGCACAAACGTTTACGAGAGAGAAAAGGAGTTCGTAAAATCATTGGCAAATCATTTTAATCTCTTCCCAACTGGACCACGAGGTAGTGCTGTGAATTATGCTGAAAACCCGGTTACCGTAGCTCGCTTTGTGGACACCGATTTTAATGAAAAAGTTGACGGAGCCACGCTTCTTAGGAGCCCCAGACGTATTGATAGGGCGTTGGAACATGCTGCACAGGTCTTGTCTAGCTCAACAAGGGACAGGCGCAAAATAGTGATACTACTCACAGCTGGTGGACAAGCAGCGGATGCCAAACCTTTCAATGAGGCAATGAAACCACTTCGTGATCTTGGTGCCCAAACGTTTGTGGTGGCCGTTGGAGGCGGACCAGATGTTCGAGAGTTATACTCAGTCGTAGGACATCCGCGAGATATCTTTAAAGTTCTGCGTGAGGATGAACTTGTTCAGAAGTCGCAGTCAATTTCACGCAAGATTCGAGACAAACCAAGTAAGACTGTTGCATAAATTACAAGACAATATCGCAATTAGCGTTTGTCATCGGTTGCCTTGTCTGACATACATTCTTGTTACCCCATAAAATAGCGTAGAGAATATGAAATTCCTCGGTTTTCTCGTTCAGAGTAAAAACTCTTTACTACAAGACAAGTTGTTCTGGTTTACAGACATACGTATTTACACGTGTATGCAAACTCGAGGTGTTAAGAGAACACTTACATATGTACATACACACATGCATGTGCATATTTACGATACATTTTGTTTTAAAACGGACAAACCTAAGTTATCTGTATATTCATTTTTAAATTCAGATACTCATTTTTAAATTCTGATACCACTAGTATATTATGTTTCTGAAGTCGAAAATGTTATTTTGACTTTGATAAGTCCATGTTAATGCTCACTATCAACGCTCTACTGTTCTTAGTTCCAAGCGCTCCTCTTGACCGAGCAACAAGTGTAGTGTTCCTGATGGATGCCTCGCAAGGAGTAACGGAAGATACCTACAGAATAGAGAAGGATTTCATAAAGACTCTGGCCAATCATTTCAATCTCTCTCCCGCTGGACCAAGTGGAAGTGTTGTCATGTATGCTTCTAATCCGTACACAGTAGCCAGCTTTGTAGAACCCGATTTCCACGAGCGAGTTGACCGTGCACCTTTACTGAGACAGCCCAGGAGAATTGATATAGCTCTAGAACACGCAGCTCGGTTGTTCTCCAGCAGAGAAGGACGCAAAATTGTAGTTGTCCTCACAGTGGGAAAGCAATCTGATGGGGCAAAACCAATAAGTGAAGCTATTAAACCGCTGCGCAAACTCCGTGCTCAGACTTTTGTTGTTGCCATTGGAAGCAATCCTGATATACGTGAACTCACGCCAGCTGTTGACAGGTTTAAGGATATATTCCAAGTAGCATCGCCTGATAATCTTATTTCCCGATCAAAAGCTATGGCCAAACACGTCCGCGAAAAACCTGGTAAATGTAGTTAGAAACTGCAGTTGTATATGTGAGCTGTAAGCAATGTTCTGACGATCCTTGGAAAACTTTAATAGTACTTCAATGTGAATAAAAACCCATACAAATTGGAAATGTCTTAAAAATCAGCAAAAATTGAAACATGCTTTTCCTTATTTGGTTTGACTCAGCGTGGAAGAGCTGCAACTTCTGGAAATGGCTGTTTGAGAGACGCTCCCTTTAAAAAAGGGTTCCCTCACGTTTATGTCCAGCCTTTCAGTTTAATTTGGGTGAGGTGATTTTTGGGGAGGTATGTCGACGGGCGTTTATGGATTAATGCCAATCTAGAACCTGATCTAACTTTAACTCTAATTCAAAAAATATTCTCAATAGGTTTAGATATAGAACTGACAAGAAAGCAGATGGATGCGTTAAATTTAGAAGTAGTCAGGTTCTGTTGACGAAATTTGTAAGAGTGCATATAGGTTATAAATAAGCCCCTTTTAGAATCCTTTAAAAATAACCTTATTGTTCACAAGCTCATTTGTTTCTCTTGTAATGCAGTTCCGTATAGTCCACTTGGCCACGGAACTGACATTGTCTTCATTGTGGATTCATCAAGCGGGGTTTCTAAAGAAGATTTTGGTAGAGAAAAAAAATTCGTCAAGTCTCTGGCCAGTCATTTCAACATTCACCCATTTGGTGCACGTGGAAGTGTAATTAACTACGGCGACAGACCGGCCACTGTCGTGCGATTCAACGAAGCCCAGTTCAATGAACGAGTAGACAGGACCCGCGCAATAGGAACACCACGGCGCACAGACAGAGCCCTATTGCACGCTGCTCAAATTCTTTCCACATCAAAACCTAAAGATCGAAAGATTGTGGTGCTGTTGACAGCTGGCGATCAAACTCCTGGTGCCGTAGAACTTGGTGAAGCTGCTCAGCGCTTACGACAACTTGGAGCTCAAATATTTGTATTTGTTGTTGGACAAAAGCCCAATGATCAAGCACTCCTACCAATGGTAGACAGACCTCAAGACATCGTGCGAGTGCAAACATCCAGCGACCTTAGTTCTCGATCACGGCACATTTCTAAAATGATCCAAGAGAAGCCTGGTAAGCTTTATTGCAGATAGTGATAGATTGAAGAAATATTCGGTTGGTTTATTCTGTCTTAGGTCTGACCTTTAAAGCCGCAAAGATCGAATCTAGTGGTCAAAGATTGTCATCTAGCGAAGTTGTATATTATATACGTAACCCAAGTTTTAGCTTACTGCATATTTTAGGCTTTTCATGCGCTTTTTAATAAGATTCTGACATTTCAGGGATATTTTGCCTTTGTCACAGCGCAGTTACGTAGGAGCTAAACTATGAATGACGTGTCACGGCTCTATGTAAACATGGCGGATTGTATGGAAGAAGTGACAGTCGTTTTAAAGAAATGTTTGTAATTGCTGTCGTCCGCTAATTTGCTTGAACAAAGAAGCGAAACAAATATTCGTTGTGTTTTTTCATTGTCTTAGAGGTGACAACAAACGTAAATCTTATATCTGAGACCAGACTAATCATCATGAGCCATCAAGCTTTCAGTTGTGGAAGATCAAACACTGGCGTAGTTCACCAGGCCTGATGTTACCTTTTTGTTTAAAATCTTTAGCTTACACAACGTTTCTCAAAACTCATTAAATATTTATGGCATTTCCGGCCAATCAGCACACCACATTTGGTCAGGTGGATGAGTCTTGAAACTGTGTCAAACACCCGTTTGAGTGTTTGAACCAATTTCAAACCCATTGGATAAATATTTCTTATTCAACACATTCGTAAGGCACATTTATTCAATACGTTATTTCACAAACTCGTGCATCGTGTTTGAAGAAGCGTTCCAAACACCTCGTGCATTCATGTTTCTCGGTGTTTAGAACCCCCTTCAAACACTCGCACTCGTTCTTGAAATATAACTGCTATCATCCGTATCGCGATCTCATTTCCTTGCAACCCTATTACCTACTGCGCGCAATGGCACTGGAATAAACCCGAAAGGAGGGAGTTTCAAATTAAATGTGTTTTTAACTGCACGCAATGCAAACAGTGAAAACATCAAGTTCTGTCTTTATCCTGCGAAGCCAATTCAGATATAACGGGAATAGCTGGTACCTATGTGGGCTCTGTGTTATACAATTGACAACAAAGCCGGATTTCTCCGATAGAACGCTGAAAAAGGTAGTTCAGCGGCTAAAAGGCCCCATCTACGAACGGATGTGATGAGAGAGGATTCGCCAAGAGTTCAACCTTCGATATGCTAGGGTTGGAACCTGGAACAACAAGTACTTTATTTTCACCTTTTAGTGCAATAATTATAAGC
>JAOEHT020013478.1:0-14889 GCA_025448195.2 Parazoanthus atlanticus | reverse complement strand
TTGACGAAGCGATTCACTGTTGCAATACAGAGCGTTGTAGAGTGGCTTGTTCTAGCATGGCTAAACCAATAAAGACGCCGAGGCTAAATTAGATCTTATTCTTGTTCTCAACACTCCCAACTTTTGATCTTCATGTGGGACAGTTTCTGTTTTTTCTTGTCCAGTTCTGACTTGAGTACTTCAATAATTGCTCTTGACTTACACATAGCGCTATAAGTTCCTGGCACAAGTTCGTCTTCAAGCTTACGTGGGCCTGTTGGTGAGAACTCGAGACGACACTGGCCCCTCTCGTGTAGGAAACTTTTTTCACATTTCGGAGAAAAGCTATTGACTCCACTGCCTTGAGTTTTAATACCCTCCCCCCCCCGTTTACGGTACTCCATGACTCACGAGTCTGATCCAGCCAGTGTTTATAGGGGAAGTTCACTAAAAAATTATTTTTTGCGAGAATGAAGTATAACTATAGTAGTTCGAGAAATATCCATGGTTTACCTGTTATCGATTTTGTTTGTCCGAATTTGAGCAAAATGGATTTCATTTCCGCCATCTTGGAAAGGAATGGAACTGAACTCGGCCACTGACGTCAGATGTGTCCAACTGTGTTCAAGTGACCATCACTTGTAAGCACCGTGCAATTATTGTTTTGAAAAGGATCTTCAGTACTTTTTTTAGCGAAATTTCGAGTTTCTGCATATCGAAGTGGAAGAAGAGGAACCTTTACCTGCTCTTCTTTCCGAAAGTGGCATTCTTCGGGCTGACTCGGAGGATAAGCGCATGATGTATTGACACAATTGTATCTGCAGATTCGGCAGAACAACAGTGAGGCGGGAAATCAGACCGTGTATGTTTTAGCCACAACATTGCTTGAGCTCAGAGCCGGAGATTGAAGCAACAACCGAAACTGAAGCTATAGAAAATCCATCAAGCTTCGGTTGAAAATCCACACCACCGAAATCGTACCGACCGGTGAAAATGTGGCAACTGCCGGCGCATGAATTCAGAAGAAGAAAGTATTTGTTGCCAAGAAGTTGACGAACTTGGCAACAAATTTGAAAGTAGTAAATTATTGCTTTCACCTTAATATAAATTAAATCAGTTTAAGTTAATGTAAGTGACGCGAGAACCGCAACCACAACCTTTTTTGTAAATATGAAAATTTTAAGACAGACAAGTAGTTAATTAAAGCTTCAACCTGTCTGAAAACCTCTCGGTGGAAACCTCTGACCCGCAAAGTAAATCATCATTTGAACCAATTATTCTAGTATTTTGAAAGTAAGGACTCCAGTTTTGTAGTTGTTTTGTATTTCACATGAAAGTTTTTTATTCGATCGCGCATTGGCATCAAATAAATAAATTTTGACACAGGAGCGACCATAAAGTGTGCAAAACTGCTCTTAAACGTCTTCATAAATTAGTTTAGAGACGGTTTGAAAACATTTTCATCCTGTTCGTGACTGATTACATTTCGACAATAAGATTGTTCATACCGGTATTAAGTTTCAATTGACAAGCTTTTGAGAACCATAGTATCTTCGCGTCCATTGAATGTTTTATTACTTGGTTGTCATTTTGCCCGTCTTTTCCATTTAATGATTTATGTTCACTTCAAAATTTCTCAACTAGTACTACTCTAGCTACTTTACATCGACTGCACTTATATGTGCCAATATACAGTTCAAACTTTCAAAATACCAATCAACAGTTGTTTCCTAGTTCGCTTTTATATACTCTGAAACCAATTTTCATGCTTATCATTTCTTTTCAAGCAACTGGGATTTTAATTAAAAGATAGCATCAAGTCAGACATTACTGAGAGTTTGTTATTTGAGAAGAAGGCGAATTTTGTCGTAGTTTTGAAAATTTTGGTGAAAATTTGAGCAAATATTTGAAACATACTTGAAGATGTTTCAGACGGCCGGTAAGTTTTGCAGGCGCTCCGGTCACAACGCATGCAATATCATTTGATTCCGATTAAGTTAGATAAATGCTCAGAACGAAAAAACATGAATGGCAAAATAAAGACAAAAACACGTGTTTTTACCAACGCCAAAATAATAAATTCAACAAAATAACTTATTAATGCGTTAGCCGTTTCTTGCTCTCACGCACTGCACGACTTGAGAGACTACAACTGACGTTTGAATATTTAATTAAAAGTCGCGGCCGCTGCTGCAGCCAACTTAGACTACTATTTGAAACTTCTGAACTCGAAAATGGTTCTCACGTCTCTTTCGTTGGCACTGAGTATGATTATACCTCCTGCTTTTCTTTTTTTGCCCTTGCTACGCTTTCCAACTTCATTTTTTAGCATGAATGCGATTAAGCTGTGTTGGTATATCGCCATCCTTCAACTTTCGTTTCTTGTCAGGCAAACCTGTTAGCTCTTCCAGTTGGTTTAAAAAAATATAAACGTTCCTTCCAATAATTAATAATACTGATCAGTGGTGTTTAGTTCTGAAATATTTATTCTCACTTCTATCATTTCTCAGTGCTCACTTTCGCAGCTCCGGCAAATTCTCCGGCGAAAGTTTATCAGTATTAAAACTTTTGTACACGTCGTTTTAGCGTCGATTTTAGCGCAAATTATTGGCGCGCTTCTTTGCAGCAAACTGTAGCTGCTGTGGTATGTAGCTTTGGAAGATTTTGACAATTAAGATCAGAGCAAAATATTTTCAAAACATACCCAATACTTACTGCTGAAAGGAGAACTTACTTGGAGGTCCCGTTTAAAGCAATCTTGGTAATAATGGTCTGAACAAAGGCGGCAATTCTCTTCTTCTGGCAAGTCTTCTTCTCTCCGTCCAATCTTGAGCAGCCGTTCTTTTCTTAATTTTTCATCTTTGATGCGCTTGCTTGAACTTCTTAACAGATTTGTTATGACAGTTCGTTGCTATACACGATACCATGTTACAGATTAATATGCTTTCTGATATATTTCGTTGAAATACACGATTTCGAAAGAATAGCCCAGACGAGAATCGAAGTTGGACACATCTGACGTCACTGGCCGAGCTCGGCTACAGTCCTTTCCAAGATGGCGGAAATGAAATTTTAATTTGCTCAAACTGATTGAATGTCTCTTTTCGGACAAACAAAATCGATAAAAGGTTAACAATTTATATTTTCTTGAACTAGTATAGTAATACTTCAATCCGGCAAAAAATAACTATTTAGTGTACTTCCCCTTTAAGGGGGTACTATACAATCTTTGTAGGTCGTTGTTAAGAAAATAAAACAATTTGCATTCGACCCCTGTTCGCTAGCAAGTGACAAGATTTGTTTAGTTGCCTTTGTGTGCCAATGCCTTCCATCATCAGGCCACTCCCATTGTCACGTGACCTAAATCAGAAAAGAGAAAAAATAAATAAAACTATTTTTCAGCTTATTCATTTCTTTTAGACATTTTGCAATTTTTTTTTTGCTGTAATGAAAAACAACGGATAGGAGGTAAGAAACATGTTCTTTAGAACTCTTTAAACAGGGATCCTACGGTCCATGAAAACCCTGAAAAGACCCTGAATTTGGAAAAGTATCCAGCCCTGAAAAGTCCTTGAAATTCAGTCGAGATCCTTGAAAACCCTTGAATTGGTCGCCGGCTGCACCGCCAGAAAATTAACTGTTACAGATTTTGAAAACTTCGAAAATTAATTTTAAAAAATGCAAAAATGCAGGTTTTATTTGCCGCAGAAGGTCCTTAAATCAGTAAGAAAAGGTCGTGCAAAGTTCTTGAATTTCATGTTGAGTTATGGGTGGGAACCCAGTTTAAACCACAGTTTTGCCAACCGCTGTTTTGAATTATACATTGCGAAACGGATACTCACATTTCAAGAAAAGTAGATTGGCTCGAGAAAGTTCCAACCGTGCTTTTGCGCGCCGAGAACACCCAGTTATGTCTTAACCGGAAGTGCGCAACTGTTGGTGTGGTTACCAAGCGATTTAGATTTTGAGCGATCTGTTCGTGAAAGTGTAATCTTAACTCGACTTGAGGTATAATAAAACTGTATGGGGAAAATCGCAATTCCGTGAGCGATTTGAGAGAATTACTGCTCGTTTCCATGGTTAACAAAATAGGTATGTTACAACTGTTAAAACCATTTAAAAGAAACTAACTTAGGTTTCAGTTAAAGTGTTTGTTTGAACTTTTGTTCCTTCCCCTCGTGGTGTCATATGCTATTATGAGTCGATCGCTCTTTTTCATTTCGCAGTGCTTCACAAAATCGAACTGACAAAGACTCCTCGTTGAACTGAATCAAAAGGTAATTTTCGTCGCTAAAAGCAGCCCATAGCTTTTTGACAACCAATTCAATAGCTAAAGATATATCTGTCACATGTCAAAGAAAAAGAATAAAATACACTAAGCGAAACATACCTTCGCAAAAACAGTTTTCATGAGACGTGTTCGCATTAAAAGGTATCAAGAAGGGAGAAATTAGAAAGAAGTGCAACTGAAATTCCAGGTCTGGGGAATTTTTAAATTAAATACTCCAATCATTAATTTAGTGCATTTTCCAAAATGAGGGGATTGAATAACATCTTGGTGTTAATACCAAGATTTTAAAAATGTGATCCCCGTTTTAGCTACGCAAATTTTGTAACCCCCTTTTTCGTGGATGTAAAACTGCGACCTTTTCCACCCCCTGCTAATTTATGACCTGTCTCAAATTAGATACTAATCACTGACAGCACAATTCACAAGGCAATGTACATAAAGTATCAATTAAAGTAGCTCAATTTTAATAGAGCACTTGGTAGTGCAAGTGGATCTTTCAAATATAATAAACTTCTCTCTCTTGTATTAACAAAACGTATTCTTAACAAGAACATTGTTACCTATCATTAGTATTTACAATGGATCCCGACCCATATCAATTATTAGTATGTAAAATATATGGAACCAAACGAAAATGTCAACCATTTTACAAATAGTATCGTTAGCACTGGAAATTGCATGCTCCTTACAAAAGTTAACACTGGTGATGACTTTGATTTCCAAAAATTCTGAAATGAGTTTGCCTTAAAGATATTACAAACTCCTTTACAAATTTTGAAATCTGTCCTAATGAGGACCCGGAAATAGAAAATAAGCGGCCTCACATGTGATTTCTGATACCCCTAAAAGATCACATGCTGCCTTTCGGATAATAGAAAACTCCAGTAAGATCCAAGTAAATTGCCAAATTCTATAAGAAAATGAGTTTCTACGGTAAGAAACTAACGCAAAAATTCTCAATCCCTTATAAAACACAACTGTGTCCCTTCCAAGAAAAGGTGTCAAAATAGGCGTGTGACAAAGCTGCCAGTGTTTGTTCGCTATATGCCACTGCAAACTGCAGAGGTTTTCCAACACGCCATCTTGTTATTGGCGACTAGTACCTCCAAAGCCTGGTTGACACTTGTGAGATACACATGAACATAAAAAGTGTAAACAAAAAACGGGAAAGACAAAGCAACACAGGTGCGAGCTTGTTGAATCTTGTCGCACACTCAGTTTTCCCTTATCTTTTCCACTGTGATTTAAATGTATTTTGCTGATCGTGTGTTTAACTTTCACATGTATGAAGAGGCTTAAGTAAGGCGTTCTCCCTTAGTCTTGTCGGTCCTAACGAAATTCGAAGCACAGATTGTTACCATGTTGGGATGTTCAGGCTTTGCGCTGTACCTTATACAAGTTCATCATGACCTCAATACTATTAACGCCAATCTTGATTCCAGCCAGTTAAACTTATTTCCAGCCAAGTTAACTTGATTCCAGCCAAATTAAACTTGATTTCGTTATGCAACCACGTTAGCTTTGATCCAAGTAAGGTTAAACTTGATTATTAAGCTTGATTCCAACCACGTTAAACTTGAATCTAGCCACGTTTGATTTATCTTTGATGCATTTTCAACTTCATTGCAGTCACATTATAAACTTGAATCCTGCCAAGTTTGACTTGAATCCAGCAATATGGGACTTGATCCCTGCATCCAGTGCTAATGCGTAATGTTAGACGAATGTGTCATCTTAAACTTGAATCCAGACAAACTTCGAATTCAATCTCCCCAATAATAATTTCCATTTCTAATTTTTACCGAACCAGCTTTCTAGTATTTTGCGCACCATCAAAGCTGTTCTGACTGCAAACGTTTGAAGTGAGGTATCACTTCCCATCTTGGAATGTGCAGGTTGAACTCCAGCGCAACCAGAACTTGAAACTCAAACTGCAACAGCTCTTTGAGATTAACTCGAAACCGATCCTCAACTTCCTGAAAAACAAAACTCTTTTTTACTCTTTATTCACTCCAATATAGCCTCTTTGTAACATGGTAATCTGTAAATTTTCTTAATTTGTGGTTATTTCTCATTAATTTATTCAACGATTGATTACCGCCTCTCGTTTTTTGGTTGTCTTAGTTGATTTCTCTTCTATTTTTGCCAAAAATAAAAGGAAAATTAAAAAAAAACTAAATCCATCTTGAAGCTTTTATCACTCCTTCAGCTACTATACTTGGGTGTATGGGGACTTCTTAAAATTATTTATGAAGGAGAAAACCCTAGAGGCAGATTTTGAGGTTTGCCGCAGCCTTCCCTTTTTATCTGGAAGATTTTGAGCCTGATGCAGGAGAGGGGTGGGTGGTGGAGGAGACTTATTTACGGCTCTCGAGATGGAGTAACCTAGATGTCCCTCGACTTCATCAAGGGGAGGGTAACTGGCATGCATTTCTGAACCCCATGTTTAAGTTTCTTTTGTTCTCCCAATTAGAATTCCTTGGTTTAGCAGGGAATCATCCATGCCCAGGGAAGTCACAATTATAACAAGCAGCAGGATATAATAAGAACGGGTAACCTACTGGACGTGTCTACAGTGATCAACCTACCTCGATTACTTTCTTTATTCTGTCCCGTTTAAAGTCGTCATTTAGCTTAGCAGCTAACAGCAAACAGGAACCTGAACAAAATCAGAAACAAGTGTAAAGATAACTTTTGAAAACAAGCTTAATCAATAAGAAAACACGACCACCACTGAATATGTGCAAACAGAGTGGAAGATGGATCCCGGCTGCAAGGCCCGGGGGTGGGGGGTACGTCCTAGTAATAGTCTAATGAGGATATGCCGCTGGATGGGGTCGCATTTTCACGACTGGATTGACTATAATGGGGTTGCATTTTCAATAGTTACTAGAATGGGGTCTCACATTTTCGGGATTTCGGGGATAAGAACATTTTGGCAAGTAGGGATTTAAAAATGGAAAAAGTCGCCGTAAAAACGTTGTTACCGTATTTAGTGCTGGTTGTTTAAATATTTAACAATCGGCTCGCATTACATTACGTTCTTGAATTCACATTTTAAACATTAACCAGTTCCTTAATAGTCCAGAACAAAGTAAACCGAAACATCATAACTACGGTATTTATTTCTATTCTGCGTTGTTATCGTCCATCGAAGTTAATATAACTTGGATCTTCTTTTGCTGTAGCAAGCGCTTGATCTCTTTCGCTTGGGACTTGTTGTTTGCCCAGAAGTGACTAGGATGGGGTCTATAATTGGCCACAGAAAAGACTATAATGGGGTAGGGGTTCTGAGAGGCCAGCGGCACAGACCCAGCAAAAACTGACCCAAGTACCCCCTCCCCCCGGGTTGTTTGTTTCACTTGAGTTCGGGTCGGAACACAAAATGATAAATTGGTTTGAAATTCATCGAACATTGGCAAAGGTGATTAATTAACAGATCTTTTTGGCGTATTAAGATTTTTTTTTTCACAATTTTTTGAACAAAAACCATAAAAATATTAACATCTGAAAACGAGAAAGTCCGTTCACTTAACCGTGAAAGAACCTCGAGGAGTCGTTTTGTAAACGAATCCACTACAAAAATGACCATAACCACATTTTTTCTATGTACAAATTTTATTACAGTCAAATATGGCCATGTTCATGTGGCGGAGGACTAGATAACCGTATGTTACACACAGACTAGATAGATTAAAACTAGTAAGAACAACAAGTGCTGCTCCATTTGATGAAGCTGCAATATTTTAGGACTGGGCACAAACCTACTTCCCTACACCAGAACGGAGTCCCAAGATTACGCGCGTGTAGCCACGCGGGACTAACGCGGGTCTTCCCTCTGAGTACTAATAAGGCTAAGTCGTTCATAATTCAGCGCAACTGTCTGTGTACGTAAGATTTTTAACAGCGCTGCTATGAAAATGAGATTAGGTATTAGATATAGCTATATAACGTTATTCTGGCCATTGCACGCGGCAAAATCACTGCTGTCATAACAAATTCAATTTCTTGCCTTGCTTCTTTTTCGTTTCCTGCTCGTCTAAAACACCTATATATACAGCTGATTAAAGAACGCTGACATCTGCAAGGGGCAATACCAAGCACGAAAGGAATTATGGGAGCCATGTACTTTTGTTGTGTAACACCCGCTGACCTCTATACGAAGCAAATGAAACCAGCAAAGCATGTAACTAAGTAATTTGATAAACTGGGTCAAGCCCAGTTTAGCAATTAGCAAAATTAGAGCTTCCATAATGCTTTGCGATCTGGGTATTACACTTGTCACGTGTCAGCCTTTTTCAAGTAGCTGTTTTCTGACTCAGTTGACTACTTGATAGTTGATTTAAAATTTTAAGTCGATTAAATTTAAAAACAAGATACCACAATGCTATATTTCCACTGACAAAAGTACGCATGCGTTCCATAGGCGAGTCAAACGGAGCAGGAAATGAGAAAATCAGCTTCTACCCACAAGGCTCAAATTGTACCCAGGGTGCTTTGCGAGCCTCGTCAACAGGCTACACTTGACAGAACTGAAAATTCTGTTTTTGTAGTTCTGTATTCTTGTTATAAAACCCAATTTTGAGAAAGTTAAAGGAAATCACTTGTACTCCTCTCGCAAAGCATCTTGGTATATTGGCCTCTAATCAAGAGTATTCCTAAACTAAACAGAGGCGAGTCCCAACAAACAAACAGATAAATAGAACTAATGTCAGTCGACAGTATATCTTGTACATTACGTCTCTAAAAATACTTTTTACTTAAGCATGACTTGGTGAATCATTTGAAATGTATTTCTCCAACTTGTTTAATATGTTAGTAGATAATCGTATCGGCATTCCTTCTCAACTGTGCAATTACTCAGCAAACACGATTTCGTCTTAATACGGTTTCGTCGTCAAGTTAATTTTGTTGGAGAGTTTAGTTTGGTTTTCGTTGGTAAAACAAGCACAAACAACACAAGAATAAGTAAAGCACAAGCCGGTGAGAACAGCCATGAAATATGCACAAGCTTGAAACAAGCACAAGAAAAAGAACGCGGCCTTATTTCTGTGCCTTTGTGAGAAAACGAACGACACAACCACAAGCCCTTCGTTTTCTTGTGCTTGTGCTTATTTCAAGCTTGTGCTTATCTCATGGCTGTTCTCATCGGCTTGTGTTGTATCTTATGATTATGCTTATATTTGTGTTTATGCTTTTCCTTATTTCACCAGTTAAAACCGATTAATTAGAGATTCGGTTACTGCTAATTGGTGTGTCGGTAGAGCAGAAAAGGTCAACACGGTTAAGTGGTGTTATTGTTAAAGAAACAAAGACCCTATTGTCTTAGTAACAATGGACCTATTTTCTCCGGTAAAATGTCTTAAATAATATAATTTTATTAATATGGAGTAATGTTTTCAAAGCATGGAATGCTGTCATACAGCTACATGAACTACACCTAGATATCTTCTTAACTTCGTGTGTTGGAATTCACCTCTGTACACAGTTTGACAGTACCCTTTCATCCCCTTGAGGCAAGCTTTAACTCAGATAATCCTTTTAGCACAAATCCGTTGCAGAATCCAGCAATCACTGAAACTTCGTTTTTTCGCAAATATGTGAAAATATATTTTTTTCTGATTTAGAATAAAATATGTTTAATAATCTCTTGTAACGCGGTACGCATTCCGCTGTAACAAAGTGAGCAAGACGTCAATTCATACAAAACGTATTCACACTAACTTTTGCCTTTAACACTCAACAGTCCCTTTGTTTTGTCTGGCATTCAACTGAGGAATATTTCAAGACCTCGTGTTTAACGTCTCGCCGGCCAAGTCACACGGGAACTGTTAGAGACATTACAAATACGAAGTAGAATCTTTATAAAAAATTATAGCTGTTCAGTAGAATTTAGATATAAATTTGTAATTGAAGTAATTTCTTTCTCATTGCACAACGAATCCGTGAACTTTCACACTGGTGTTAATCTAGCTAGTCGGTAAAATAGAGGTCTGGAGTTGAGTAGCTTTTGAGTAAATTTCAATTTCGAATTGCTCTATCAGTCTAGGAAGTCGTTTTAAAAAGAAATCATTTTAACGGCAGTCAGCAACCATAACTTAAGCTCGATTCCAGGGCTTTTCTCTTCGAAATTTGCTGGATACGAGGTTGGAGCCATAATTGCATGGCAATTAGTGAAGTTTCTCAAAAGCTACAGTAAAGCCATGCTTACACATGAAGGGGTCCAAGACTTACCACCTCCATTCACGTATGAGACAGGTAACGAAATGGACTGGCTAAATCTAGCACTACTATTCTATAAACTAAAATGTTAAAAATAGATGTATAACACTAACATGTGCGAAATTACACACACAAATGACCAGTTGATCCAATTCGCTCAAACAACGCTCAAACGGAATCTTTAAATTTTTAACCCATTCTTAACGGTTATTTTGTGAACTGATGTTAACTTTTGGGACAACGTTAGTATAATTGCATGGCTAAATCCTGCATCGTCTAATATTTCTTTAGACATACAGTGACTCCTATTCACTGCATTCGGCTACTTGATTTTAGAAAAGCACTACTAAACAATGCTGCTCTGCAAGAAGAGGTGCAAATAATTGGTCATGTTACGAGTTTCTTTCAAGAAGTGGCACTAAACAATTCTACTCTTCAAGAGATGCAAAGAGCCGAGGTCGAGGTTTTTCTAAGTTCCAGTACTCGAGTGGAATCAAACAACCATATCAACACTGTTGGAAAGAGCATGCTAAAACTAGCAAACCTACCAATTTTTAGCTTACTATCTTGCATAGAGATGCAGTTAGTGCAAAGTAAAATGTTTGAAGGCATTCGTGTAGCACTATGCAAATCATGAATGCAATGTAGGAAAAATTACGTAACGCCATAGAGTTGTGTACAAAAAGTTTATCGAGTATCAGAAATTATAGAAACCTCAACCTCGTCTATTAAATGTTCGTTTACGGTTTTTGAAAATTAGTTCTAAAGTTCCATTTTCTCCAGCGGGCTTTCTTGAGGATTTGCATCAACTGTTCGTGAAACACAGTTTAATTTATGACCACATAAAATCAGTGCCGACGCGACGTACATGACAGACAGACATTATAGATACACATAATAAATACAAAGTACTCCAATTGTGGATACTCTTTGAATATTAACTTTAGAATGAATAATGGCTTCAATCTGCCAGGCCATTTTGAAATGGCATCACTTTAGACCAACGCGATAACTACTTTTGCCTAGTTATTAACTCTTACCTCGACCCGCAATCACTGCCTCAAAAAAGCTTGGAAATTACATCACCAAATCAGAAGAGACGGGAAAAGAGGCAGGAGTTTCAGTGCAATAATGAACTACTCGATGATTTGAGTAGTACACTCCCCCTTAAGCAAATTGTGAAATGTATGACATGCATACTAATGAGCAATTTGTGGAACGTGTCAATTTGCTCATTAGTGTGCATGTCACACATTCCATTCATTCCATACATTTCACAATTTGCTGAAGGGGGTATACTACTGATTTGCCCCCAAGTTGAAGGTTTCGAGCAGACCCACGGGGTTCCGAGGGTCGGAATATTGACTCTTAATAGGCTGATTTCAACGAATCACACTGCCTTTAGTATTATCCATTACAAAAACGACAAACAAACTGGATCCAAGTTTGCATAATTAATGTGGTTATGTAATGAGCCCCGTCATGAGAAAGACAACAACAAAAGTTTATTGTTTGACTGAATAGTAACCGTGTGGTGAACTTTCTAAAATCGCTATAAATAACAGACGGCCATTTCTCCGAACAATACTGAAGTCTCCTATTTCAACTAGTTTTTGAAATGTCACCACGTTATTAATATCAAACCAAGCGCCCTTAAACTTGGTTGATTATTTACTTAGACTAATTGTGCAAACTCAGAGCCAGTTATTCCTCCTTTTGGTAATGACTAATTCGAGATGCTGATTGGTTTTGGGAGCAAACCGCAGACTGGTGCATAATTAGCTAACCTTTTTGACTCCGAACAACCATCATACTATTTTGAACCAAAAATATGCCCTAATGCTACTTCTTAGATGGCAAGCTATATTTAATTATGTCGACCATTTAAAAACTAGCATTTACCTAATGCTAAAAGTAGTTAAAACTTATCTCGTAGATAATAAATTTACCCCGGCCACTTTGAAATATCTTACACCGGATATTCACATATATCCATCCGTTTAGAGTGGTGGGTTTCCTGACCAAAGAATCGAAGCTACTGTCCAAAAACAGACCGTATCTTTAGACCTGGCATCGTACGTAATGTTAATCTTTGATTAAAGTGTTTTAGTTCCTTTTGAGAAAACTTAAATATCCAAGCTTTATTCCTTTAACTGAATCTAAATAACCCACCTTTACTTAAATCCTTCCTAATTCTTTTGTACAGATTCTTTCTATTTCCCTCACATCTCTATGGGCTAAGTTTTCTCAAAATTTGTGCGTGAGAGTGGCTTACTGTTGACAGGTTTCGCTATTCAAGGGGCAGTATAACAGATACTCCATACAAAACAGCAGCTGCATTTTTTCATCACTGCCGCCATTTATGAACAAGAAATATCTCAGAATAATCTGTGCTCAACCTTGTACAGCGACAACGCAAACACTCTCTCACTCACAACAACATCCTGATGAAGAAAAAATGTCAGTTTTTGAAACCGACGTTCTAAAAGCTAAACACACAATAACACAGAGTGATTATCACAAATCACAGGCCAGATCGTAGAAAAGGTCGACATCTGATGTCAATATGAATAAGAACGAATAACCAAGGGGGTGGGGTACGTGAGGGAAGTTACCTGTCCTCTAGTCCTACATTGACTAATAATCCAATATGTTCAACAAAATTCTGTCCAAACACTTAAAATTTTTGCAATATGTCATCGCAGTATTCCACTAAGACAATAACTTGAGATGATTTAATTAATTAATTAATTAATTAATTATAATAATAATAATATAGTTTACTGCAATCACAAAATTGTTGTTGGGAAGATGCGCTTTTTGGTTACACTTCTGGGAAACAGTTTCATTCTTGATACGTCTCATTTTTGTTCAAGACTTTCAACAAGAATAAGTTTAAAGTAGCGTTTTGTTTCCAAGTATAAATTATTGCACAAACTGACCGGATCACTTGTCCAAATGAAAAATTATTCATGACTTTTTCCATGAGGTTAGCATCCCATAATTTATGGAGAACTGTCCCTTCAATGCAACAAAAAATGCACCAAAAACAGAAAGTAATAGAAGCGCATGAATTGAAACACTTTTTAAAAAATTTAGCTTCATCGCGTTTTCAAAGAATTCGTCGCTGCAATTATACTTTACAAAGCACAACATGCGCAGACACGCGCAGAAAAAACAACTTGATAATGACTTCATTTAGCGTGACACCTGGCAGGCGTGACCGTGATGGCGGCAACCAGCGCTGTCACACACTGTCACATTAGTGTGCACATCAGATGTCACGATACGATTGACACCACGTAACCATTTTAAAACACATATCACTTCGCTGACATTGCAATAGATAAAGTTAAGGAGTGTACTGGACGAGTAAAACTTGAGCGGACAAAAAGTGTTTCAAATCATACAGCTCGCAGTTAATTACCAATAAAAATCACAACAGAAAAACGTCTCACTTATAAACTATACTACAGTAATAAGTGAGAGAAACTTAGGGATTTACTGTTTGAGGAACAGACCTCTTAAATGCTACATATAACTGACAAATTTAGTACCGACAGTACTTATTTTACGAAGTTTAAATTTCAATTTAACTTTTTTCAAGAAATACTTTAAACAAAGCCTGTTTCATCATAAATTCATAAAATTATAAACTTATTACTTGCAAACTGCTGAAAGCAATTTATTAGTTAAAATGTCACTCGGACAAGACCCTTAACTGCATTCCTTGCGGTGAGTAAAGCCAATCTTGCTGGCTGCACCGTCATTTCCTGAGGGATTAATTAGAGTGATTGAACTTGTCAGCAAACTAACTTTTGGATATCATTGATGTTTAAAATTAGGAGCATCAAGAAGTAATTGGCCAATCACACAGTTTTCAACAAAAACAATACAATATGCTTGAGTGAAGATGCGAAAATTGAACAGTTGTCTTCTTGTCTTCTAATTTGTCTCCCCCTCCCCCGACCCACCTCCACATCGTCACCCTCTCGTGCTTGTCTCTCCTGCCCCACTCCTACCCCCTCCCTACCCCCTCCTCCAACTGCGTTCACTTTTTTCCTTCAGTCTTTCTTGATACCTCCGTTCAAGAAGGCGCCAGTCGATCGAACACATACAATTTCCAATTCCTTTACACGAAACAAGACCGCTAGTTGCGCTGGCTACATTTTCTCAGTAAGTGGTATGCAATGGGCGGTGTCAAACGCCCGATTTGTTTCACAGTGCAGTTTTTGAAGTATTTATCTTGTTCAATTCACTGGCACTAAAGTTTTCATAGTACAATTTTGGTTACAATTTTTTAGCTAGCTGTTCACACTCATCTGTTCTTTCTTTCTTTCTTTCTTTCTTTCTTTCTTTCTTTCTTTCTTTCTTTCTTTCTTTCTTTCTTTCTTTCT
>JAOEHT020013370.1:0-14890 GCA_025448195.2 Parazoanthus atlanticus | reverse complement strand
AGTTTTCTGTCCAGACTCCGCTGCTTTTTTCTAGTACGTGTGCAAATTTCCAACAATCTTCATTCAGTCAATAAAAGAAATTGTAGACAAACTGTGTAATGGGCTGTGTTCGTACACTATAGCTACAAGTTGAAGCTGGTGTATAACGACGTATATTTAGTCATAAAATAACCGAGATCTTCAAACACAAGGGCTATGATTGTAAAACTCTCTGAAAAATATTACTTTCTTGAATGGATTAAAACCATTCCTAAACGCACTGTTTGAAAGTGGAACAGCGATATTTACGCTACGTGTCAGAATTTGAAAACCAACAATGACACCCTTCCGGAGAATTACACCTGTAATACACAACAGCCGTCCGGGTGTCTCCGAATCGTTTTGACTTGTGAAACCTTTAAAGATTTATCTGTTGTGATCAGCTTACAAAACACGAAACAATTAAATATGGTTTCAGTTGGTTCCGCTTGTTTTTAATACCAGCGGATGAGGTCACTTATGCAAGAGAATAATTAAAAAAATGAAAAACAAAGAAAGTTCTGCGTTTACGTTAGTAAATCATTCATCAAAAAGATGTCAAAATAACTAATTGCGTTTTATGTATAAATTTCAATTTTTCTGAAACCAAGAGATCTTTCGACTCAGTCGTTGTAATATAAGCTGAAAGAGCGGTCTTTCGCAATTCGACAGATTTTGACCAACACGTTACCACTACACGTACGTAAACAAGTAAAGACAAAGACTCTTCCGGAGATACGGAATGGAATTGTCGGGTTTCACCTTTGGTCAACTGATCTTTAAAAACGTTTTTGTTATCTGACCACATCACACTTGATCCACAGAGTACCACAGAGCAGTTTTAACTGGATAAATAAGAAAGAGTGCGTTTACGATTGCCGAAATTGAATTTTAAAAAGCTTTTGTGTTTGTCAGTTTCGGTCGTGACTTCACACATACGTACCATGTCACGAACTCCTAACGTGCAGCCGGTTTTTCATTGAATATATTAAAAAATAATAATAAAAACTCGTTTTCCTTTCATACTTTTATCAACAGACGCTGTGAATCAAAATCTAATGAGTAATGAATAACAAATTACAACTGAATACATACACTCATTGACCAAAGGGGTTGCATATGAAACAGAAAAAAACACCGCAGTTTTCTTAGATTTGATGGACTTGCTTTTACATTTCTTTTAAAGAAAATTATTTTGATAAAAGCATTAAGGATTGTGTTCGACAAACTGGTATCTACTTTTTTTTTGGGATAGTAACAAGTTTAGTTTCGATATGTCTTCGATGCCGCATACTTCTTGCCTTTGAGTTTTCCGCGTCGTGTTTGTCCAACAAGGAAAATACTGCATTGGTTTATAGTGACGTCTCAAGTTATTCATAGACCACCGGAAATTGTCGAGGACTCTGGAATGCAGTGATAGCACGCTCGGTTATCAGATCAACATTTTCCCACGACAGTAAAAGAGAGCGATCCTATTGCTTCTCAGAAATGCCACGACAGCCAAGCGATGAATCACGGTATCAAAGCCGGTATCCTTCGCATATTTTTCTTTTATTTTTAAGTTTCAGATCACAGAGAAACAAAGTTAACTCTATTGTTTCACTCTCCCCCGCCCTTATGACTCGATGCTTTGTGTAGTCCAAAATTGTGTCGTAACTCGGAAGTATAATAATCAAATCTATTGTCTCGAAAATGTATACGCGCTGTATCAAACGATTTTATTTCGCTTAGTACAAAGGAAATTTGCTAATAATTTTCAGAATCGGAGGTGATTTCAAAGCTTTCAGTGTAATCATTCTGCGAGTGGAGTGTTCTAGTATATCGGTTGCTGGTATTAAGAGTGAAAGAAATTCTGTAAACATGCGTATCACTACCAAATCTAAAGCGCACGCGGGGCTCTCGACCTTTACAACTTTGTGGATTATTCCCCGCACCCCACATATTCGACTCGCGGCCGCATGCCAAAAAACAAGAGTACACAACCTTTCTGTCATGTCCGTGCACCCGAAGGCAGTTTATTTTCCTAATCCTCGGGTATTCAAATGTCTTGACAACGATAATTCCAAAAGTTTTGGAAAAATTCAAATTATTGACTATCAGTATCACAACCAAGCTGTTGGGAAACTATTTCAGATTTCTATTTGCCAACAGGCAGCTGATCTGATATGGGAAGAAAAAATGCAAAAAACTTGAAAAAACTCTGCAATCTCAAAATGGTGCAGTTTCGCTAATTTGGGCCAAAACTTTGGCAAATCGAAAACTATATTGCAATAATACAAACCAATAAATGGTCAACAGGCTAGTTCATTTCTAAATTCCATAACATAACAACATATTACAGCCTCTATAAATGTTTGATGCTGTGTTCTCCTAATTAGCTAAGAGTTAATTTAATTTAAGTGTCTCAAACAATATAACAATCTCAACACTGCGTATCTAATTACGGGACTATACAAAAGTTCAACCCTGCAAAAATCAACTCCTTCTCAGCCCTGTACCGGCCTTACCACGTTTTACACAGTAAAAACGGTATAACAAATCGATGCTGGGAAAACTAGTTCACAACATACTTGGAATCCTTCATCAGCAAGATCAACGAATTTCGTCTCAATTTAGTAACCGAACACTAATGCTCAACAAACCATTGCTAATGAATGGAAATTTATCAGTGCTTTTTCCCGCGCTTTTGCGTAATTATGCTAAATATTCCGAAATTAATCACGAATGAATGGTTTGTGGTGCAGTAAAACCTAAACTACACCGAGATTTTATAACAATTTGATTTTCTAACGCTCTCTCATTATTATGAACTATCCGTAGAAAACTAATCACACCGATGGCGCCACATGGCACCCAACTTAGTCTTGCTAAATATATGTATCTGTCAACTATTAACACAAGCGTAAAATTTCACCCATTTTCCATAAGTACGAAGTGCATCACTAATTCAAACTGTTTGATCATGAAATGTAATCCATCAAACTGAAGGTTTCTTCCTATCACAAAAATATATATAATTTTGAAGTTCCGATTATATGTTCAGTGTATATATACAAGATAAAGTTAATATAAAATCTACAACAGAAAACCGACATTGTACATTTCAACTGTCTCTAGCCGGCTTCAAATATATTGCTTTCGTTTCCGTCCAGAGAGTCTGTTGTGTTTGTCTAGGAGTTCCTGGTTTCGTTTTCTCGCTTTATCCAACTCTGCCAGAAGTTTTACTTCCTCACTTTTCAGTTTTTTTATGTAATCAGCACCTTGCCTTAATATGACAACTTTTGGTGCGCGTTCGTTTTCTTTGACATCGGGAAGCTCATCGCGAAGAGTATGAAAACTGAACTTGAGGTCGTTTCGTCGCTTCCGTTCCAACACGTTATGAGTTGCTCTTTTACTCTCGACGTCTTCCTCTTCGTCTTCTTCTTCTCCACTGCTTTGACGGCCTAATTTTCTCGACTGTTTCAAAGAGTTCTGAGTCGAGTTTGTCGATTTCTGTTTGACCAAAGTCGGTTTTAACCTCTTTACCGGCGGCTGACTCGCAGTACTGTTGACATTCTTTCGTTTCGGCCTCTCGATGGTTACGACATCGATCTCTTCTTCTGTGAATGGAAAATATAAAGTCAGATAAAAAAAACTACCATAACGAAATCTGGAATTCACAATCTAGTGATCACATAGAAACCAGAGCGATCGGAAGTTGTTTCGCACAAAAACTGATCGTAGAACTATAAAAGTTTTCAAAACTCTGAGAATACATGCATAAGAACCTTTGATCAATCACGCCGAAAAAATTTCTGACACTCCGTGACAACAAAGCGAAAGAACACTGTGATAAACGCTTCACTTACCAGAATCGCTGCCAGTCGACCCTAAACTTGGTGTTGTTTCGTTGATCGGGTATGGGAACACTGCTGCCGGATCCACACAGTCGGAGCTGTCATATTCAACCGGTGGTGGCGTCGAGCAGGGAGTTTCATAGCACTCCTCGACGACTTTAAAGTCGGTCTCGAAGCTCGAGCAATTCCACATACAGTCTTGGATTAGTTTGGATTTCAGACTACCGGCGTTAATTTCCGATGGTGCAATAAGTGCAGGGTTTGAACACGTATCGTCCAGAATTTCAGATACAATTTGCAAAGTGTCAGCCACAGAGGTTGGCGCTGCAACTGGTTCCGGTGAATCGCTTCTTGAAGGTGAACGGGGAGGTGTTAGAAGAAGCTCGAACTTTTTCCACATATCCGAAGTCGGTACCGTAGCATTGTATGGTCCAGGCTCGGAATGGAAGAAGAACGGTTGTTCGTGCTCTGAGTCAAAGCCAAAGAACTCCACTTGCACTGCCATCCTGAGAAAAGAAATAAAAAGTTATAAAACGGAAATGAAGCTAATCGTTCTGAAAGTTTGCTACGCGTAAAATTATTATGACAGCCAACATACAAGACCGGTGTTTCGGAATGTGTCCCGATATTTTCGGAAGTCTCGTTTGAACGGACAAAAGCACATTTAAAACAGCGAAGAACAACATTCAAAAACATATCAGTCTAAGGGGAAAGCCATCACTAATCGCACATTCTCGGCCGGTTCAGCCAACCGTCCATTTAAAAATAAATCACAATTATGCTGTGAATCATTGAATGAATGAATGAAAATTCAGTGACAAGACATTCTTAATTCGTTCTGTTATTCTCGAACGAATTCGAACCAAATTCTAATTGCATACCTTTGAAATTCAGAGAAGCTGCGACGATGCAGTCTCGAAGCCTGAAAATCTATTCCAGGGGCTTCCTGAAATGCAACGTCTTCCAAGTTTTGCAGCTTTGTAAAAGGAAGGGGCGGCATCGCGAACACAAATTTGTTCTCTTGCGAAAACACCTCCAAAACTGAAAGAACCAATCACCTTCCCGTTACTATGGGAACCATTGAAGTATCTAACGAGCGTGCCGCACGTGATTTATTTTAATGATCATGACTTTTTGACATTTATATGTATTCTCGAAGGGGCAAAGGAATTTGCAAGGTATTCTAATATTCTCTCTGGGGGAAGTTTGCTTGTTGTCAAATATTAGGTTAGGATGATAAACTAATCCCTAGTTTGTTTTTTATGGACAAACTCGACCCATGTTGTTAAGCAAGAAAATATTGAAGAACTAACATTTTTCCTGCTTACTTTTCAGTCCGAGACTTTGAGGTGAAAATTACTCAATGAAATGCATAAAAATTTGATTATAGCTTTAATTCCGACCCCAGCCGTGACCAACAAATGAATACCAAAGTAACAGAAGTTCACGGAACAAAAATTTAAATATATCGTTGTGTTCCAATATAATTTAAGGTCAGTTGTATTTTCGAAAACGGAAAAGGCCTCTCAATTCCAGCTTGATTCGAAGTTCATTTGACAATATTCTATTTTCATACTGTTACATAAAGCTGTCTGCATATCGTCTTCTACACAAACTATTGCATACCTTGTCAACACATTTAAAGCAAGAAAGAGCAGAACATGATAGATGGTCGATAGTATATTATTTATGTAAGAATATTCGCACTTTGGAGCATAACAGTTTATTGTTCCGCCTCAACAGTCAACGACTTATAAAACCGCTCGATTTGTTTACTGCAGTACTCATACTTTAATAAATAATTTCTCCTCTACTTCTGGCAGCTGCAAAGGGCAGGTGTTGAACGGCAGGAAGGCTTTACGGTTGGATTAAGAACAAAGCATCGATTTGAACAGCGCATAAGAATTAGAGAAAGAACTAGTTGCTATATTTTTTCGCACTTACTGAACCGGAAACGAAGTTGATTAACAAACAGTTCTCTCTTCGTATTTTCATTAGAATCATTATATTATTCTTGCATAACGGCCCTGAGAATATTGTACTATGTTACGCTGTGCATTTTAAAATCTAATCTGTGTTACATAAAACATAAGAAGAAGAAGGTGCGTGAAACCTGATGGAAAGTTTGAAAAACTTACCGAGTGTCTGACTTCCGCTCAAAATCGACGATTATCTGCTGATAACAGCAAAATTACGGACTGACTACTTGTTTCAAAAACCCTCAATAAGCTGTAAAGAGCTTTGTTGATTATGTTCGAACACAAGCAGAAAAGCAGCGAACTGTAAGCTCGAATGAATGAACGTTTAGCTGCCGCCAAAATGAAATGCTTGCTGAATTAGATCAGGGTGCATTTTCCGAGAAAAGTGCACCTTACATGACACGTACTCATCGTGGGCACAATGACAGATAGAATTTGCTGTGACTGACCCTCATGGCCTCGGTGAAAACCGCGGAAAGACATGGGTCATTGGGTCGCCCACACTTCTTTCATCGACAATCTTTTTAGTAAATAAACAGTTGAAAATGATCCGGAGCAAGGAAACCCAAACATCTCCCGTGGTCTTTGTACATACGTATTGACCGAGCCGAAGGAATTTTTCGGCACGCAAGTTTTTCAGTAGCTCTCGATTTTTTTCAGAAACGACCAGATGTTAAATACGTTTATAAGCTTGCTATCACAAAATATTGCTTGGCAATGTTTGATATTATTTCATGGGAGATTGTCTTGCAGTCTTTGTTTGGTATTGAAATAGTTTGTTGGAAGGAATTAGGACGCAAGACGGACCACCCAGTATAAGCTAGGAGTTCGACCCACCACCTACTTGTATACTATCTTTTGCTCGAGCTCTGCATTCAAAAGATAAAGTGGGCATTATAAATTATCCTTATATACGTATGCATCCTGGAATTTTCTTAATTTGTTTTGTTTATTATCAACAACAATTAGGAATACCTGACAGGAGAGAAACAGTCAAAATAGACACAGCGGGAACATTATATGTCTGTCATCAGATGTAAAAAAGGCGCAAGTGCAGTCCTCGTCCTCAGACGAGAAATTAGATTACAACAAATCTTCCCTATACTTTTTCCCAAGGAAAGCTTTTCTGTATTCTAGAAACATTGATCACCGATTGTTCTTTTGTGAGAAATTTTGCAATCTTCAAGCGCTGCATGCAATGCAAGCAGTGAAACTTTTGTAAAACTTCAAAGTTATGTTGAAAAAGAAATTAATAAAATGAGTATTATTCGTGTCTAGTACATGGTAATAGTATGCCAAACCTCTATGCTTGACGATTTGAGCTCCTTTTGCTTTTGTGCTGCTGCAAGTCAAATTAAAGCTTGTTTTGCTGTTTTCAGTGAGCTGTTTGCGTGTTGTTGAATGTTTGTCCTCACTCGTCCGAGCTGGCCTCCCTCAGGGAAACATCAGCTATTAAACTGAGCTATGAATATTCTTTTCATTTACTTCTAATTGAAGTTGAGCAACCAAAGAAGAACTTTCAGACTTAACAAACATACATCACTCTCTCCTTCGGCTATATGTGAGCTTGTACAACTTGTACATGTACATTGTAAAAATAAAAGAATTAAGGTTGCGCTATACAACTGCGGTAACCAATTTGCAGCTGCATCCCACGTATGTTTGTGCTTTTTTGGTAATTTTATCCCAAGGGAAACTAATTTTCCTTACCGCAGAAAAATTATTGTTCTTTCGACTTTGAGATTGTGCAATTTTCGTTTAACAACGGCAGAATTTACATGCTCTGCACATAATCAAAAACCAGGCCCAAGTTTTTTTATGCAATACATTGAAATCCTCCATCTGTCCACTGGATAGATCTATTTTTATCACCTATTATCCACTGCATATTGAGTTGTCTGGTCCTGCTTAATAGTTCAAAAGGCGGTCAAACGTCTCTAATACATGGGATAAATCCATGTTCAATAGTTAAAGTGATTGGATTTTTCAATTGTTACTGGAAATGAATAGCTCCAATTCATTGGGTGGTTGTTTACATCTTTAATAGTTCTGAACACACGAGGCCAGATTGCGTAACGTATTCTCAGTCTTCTTCAAACGAAGTCAGTGGAATACATCACATGTACAAAATATGGTGCAACTACTTCCTTTTTAAATGATATTAAGAAAGTTTGGCGAACTATTTTGGCGTTCGGAACGGCTGTAAACAACAAAAAGTAAGCCTTGATTGTTCGACGCTAATTGGTGCGCAAAGTGTTTAGGGATTTCAGGGTTTTCCCTGACAATAACTCTTTTTGTGAAAAAACAACGGCTGCTAAACTCACTTTGAAAGGACCATGGTATTTTTAGTCTCCTCGACTCTCAAGTAGTATATTTCAGTGTCAAACCCAAGCAGCCCACTTCTTGTGACTGGCCTGGGAAGTGATTTACGGTAATTCTGTCCAGAGGGTAGAGAGACAGAAGAGACCCTCGGAGTTTTCCGGTAGATCTGGTCAGCGTCAGTCGGTTAAGTTTCTTTCGAAACGATCTCTTCAATGGCTTTTCGCTCCGAGACTCATTTTTGCCTATCAGCTCTAAGAAAGCAGCAGTCTTGTTGAGATAAGCATATTTATTATCTCTATCGTGTATAAAGTTTTCGTTCCAGCTCCATTTTGCGTCTGTGCTGCAATTGTTTTTTACTTACTAACACAAAACACAAAAGTCCTCAACTCTGTCATAAATTACATACACATGTGTGGAATGAGCAATACTCTTAGCTTGTCAAAGTTAAGTGGAATAAAAAACTAAATCGTTTTATCAAAGTTAATTCCTAGTGTATTAAGTAGAGATATTGCTAGTTTGACCCGATTATTTCACTTTCGTTGCTCTGACCCGGTCCAGCGATCAAACTTTAATATGTATGTATATCTATCCAGATATATCTCGATAATTTTTGCGACAGCGCCTTTTCCGACTTTCTCTTTCTTTTCACTTCCTGTTCCTGTCTTTTCTCAACCTTTCCGTTTCACTGTTGGTATTGACCGTGTAGTAGTGAATATGTTTTACAAAAAGCAAAGGAAAACACATCAAATATCGGTAATTATTATAGAAGGAGTTAATTCCTATGAGACAAAATGTCTCCTGAAATCAGCGTTTCAAGCCATTTCTCCTCTCACAAACATGAGTACCCTCTTGAATTCTCAGAAACACAATAGACTTCTGTGTTTTATATTTTATGTTAATATAACGCAAATTTTGCAATCGATCTAAAAAATCAGATGCGCGAGGTGTTGACAACTGTTCGGTCTAACCCGAGTTATGTTAGCTATGATACTGCAGAGAAATCGACAACACAAGCTAACAGAGATCAGAATTTGAATATTTATTGGCGTTCTTTGAAAGCCTGATTTTACGGTTCAAGGTGACTCGAATTCAGCTATCATCATTGTCAATATACCTAAGAGTTTCAAAGACCATCGGAATTATTGCACAATCCTATTTTAGGTTTTCTACACAAAAGCGAATTCAGGGGAAAGATGTTGAGATTATACAGCTACATAAAAATGACAAATAAAAATCCGAAAGCAAAATTTTGAAAAATACATGTGCCTTCAAACAGTACCTTGTGTGCTTTTCGTGACTGTGGCTTTGAGAGCTAAAGTGGACCGGCTGTTCCGAACAATAACACCACTCCAAAGGTCATATATTGATTATATTTACTGGAACAAAAAAAAATTACAAAGCATGTCGGCTTCATGCATGCACGCATGAGAAGTCCCAGAAGTATCTCGTTCATTTGTGTTCGCCACCTGCATCTTGTGTGAAATTCAGCTATATTTTTAACGGATTTCAAACCACAAGATATTTCCATCGATATTTGTACGAATTTGATATTAAAAAGTGCAGAAATGTTTTTGCAGAGAGCATAAATGATTTCTTAAGAACGAAAAACGAGAAACAATATGATAATAAATTAGCCGGCTAGTCCGATTTCTTTATCAATTTTCTTAAGTAAACCTGCATTTAAAAAGAGATGGATAATTCGTGCAATAAGTGCATTAATTTATAGAAAAACAAGTTGTTATACTCAAGCAAGGCGAGCAATTAAAACACTGAGTTCGTTCTAGATAACACTTTTATTGATTAATGATTTTTTAGCAGAACAATACACTCACGGTGGGGAGCTGGAATAATTGACAGCATGAAAATAGCAATACAGTTATTAACATTGTCCAACGATACAGAAACCTTCTGGCAATTTTTGAAATTAATACCCAAATTAACGACAGCATTTGAAAGGGAATCATTGCAAATAAACCCTTTGGCGTTCATAATTCCGATAGTAAGAAGTGATAGGTTAATTACAATTATATCATCCATTTATTATTATTTACTTGAATCATCGCGGAATACAGTTGAAGTATTGCAATAAATTATGCGACAAGTGAGTGACAAAAATCCTGAGCGAAATATCCATACGACCGTTATAAAGAACAAGTTCAATGCTGTAATAACTACATCAATTTCAAGTGCATACTTTTGTTTAGTTCTGTTATTAACTAGCTGTTTGTGTAACATAATTTTAAAGTAGTTATTAAAAGTCGACCTTAAAAGACCTTAAAAAACTAAAAAGCTCGAACACACTTTTTAAAACTTGAAGTCAGCAGTTTTTTCACAAAGAACAGAGATAACCTCGGGCTAGCACTTAAGCTAAGTCCATTGGAACTGTATGTATGGATCAATATTTCTCGTCTAGTCAAAGTTTTTAAAATGATCGTCTTTACCTGGTAACGATTTTGCTATTTTCGAATGCAAGAAAGCACATGTAATGATACATGTGCTAAACTTAAAGCAGAACTATATTATAGCCCTATCTCCGAACGAAAGCACTTACTTGTCAACGCCTGCCCGGCTTTTACATGTGCACTCGGGATGAACGAATTTGAAGTACTGCACCTCCAAACGGGCTATACCTCTTCATGTGTACCCCACCGGCGCTGTTTCCAAAGATATTCCCGAATATCATTAATAAACATGTGGTTTCTGGGTTCAAAACTCCAATATCAACCTTTCCTGGCCAGCTAGGACATTGTAAACTGGTTGCTCAACATTTTGTAGTTTTAACCAAATTGAACTTGAAGAGTATGCTCACGGCTGAAAATAAACACTTTTAAAAGGTTGCCATGTAATACTCAGGCACAAGATGAACCGACAATTATTAAGAATATTAAAAGTTTAATCATGGACTTAGGCCTAAATCTAAGAGTAAGAGAAATATGCGTGTTTCCGGTTAACCGACCGCCCCAAATTTCGTGCTGTCGACCAAAAATATTTTTCTGTTTAACTGTGGCAGTGTATTTTTAACCTTTCTAAAAAGAAAATAGGAAAGTTGACGAAAAGAGCAGTAAGTACGGAAGCATGACAATATATTTTTTCTTAAAAACCAAATTAAAGCTTGGCAAATACAACCAAAGAATATATGATTGTCCAATTTTATATACAATGCAATATCATGACGATTGAAAAGTTTAAGAGAAATAAAAATTTTTATTTTCTCACCAAACTACCCTAATTTCTAAAAGGTATGGTAATCGGAAACACACACATAAATGATATATCTTCGCCATGTCTTTCCGTTTTCGAAATCTCGCTCAGTTGGTCCTTTTTCCGAGGGGAGAGGGAGGGGAGTATTGCTCAGCATAAGCGGCTCTTTGTTTGGTTACAGAACACCATAATTTCAGACAGCTAAGGGGAAAACATGGCCCTGTATCAGTATATCACCCAAACATATATACGCTTTTCATCTTTTGAGAACAACTGAGCTTTATATGAACACTGACGCTTAAATTTGCCCAAATTTTAAGAACAAGTGAACAATCTGAGGCTCAACCCAACTATGCAACCAGAACAGTTATTTTATGTATAAAAATAAGAACAATTTAAGAACGCATTGAGACTAAATTTGCTAAAAAAATAAGAACGACAGAGCCTTGGCGAAGAGGCTTGTGACTGCATCATAACTCATCATGTGGTATATACTATTTATGTGAATAGAAATACATCTACAGGTCATGAGCACCGCATACATCATGTATACAAAAAATGGATACTTTCAAAGAAGTAGTCAGAAAGAAACAAAACGCTCATGCCGTCTTAGTCTAGGTATTCTTAACATAAGGTTGGAAATTAGCGTGGGAATGGGCAATTTTCCGAATGTCTTGAGCAAATAATTGATAAGTAGTTTTAAATAGAGCTTTCTCCAGAAAGCTGGCAAACAAAAAAGCAAACAAACGGAAACTTAAGACAGTGGTCGAGTAACTGACAGTCTCGGCATCACAAAGTTTAATAAACGTTCTCTATTCTATTTTAAATCCACAAAAAACCGACCGCAAAATTAAACAGCCGTTGGCTATGTTAGCGGTGCAGTGTACGTGAACCAATCATTCCTCGATCCTCCCCCTTTCAATTCAGAACTTGAAGCTGAAATTTGTTCCCACATTGTTTATATTTGACTGCTTTTTTTGATAACTGATATGAATTTTTTTTTAATCGAATGAAAGAGATTTCGAATCGACGTGGAATTTACTCGGCTCAGCAACAAAATCCAGCTTTAATATGCATCACAACAACGGCATGCTTTGCTAACCTTTTATCAGGTTTACTTGCATAGTTTGGTTGTTTCAATAGAGTTGTTTATACAGTACCGGAAATTTAGCAACCACAAAGAAATGCCGAAGGCAAAATCATGATGACTCCCAGAAAGTAGACGCGAAGCGGAGACGCGGTACGTGAATTCCAACACTGTTCCTACGCGTCGCAAATGTCGCAATGACTCAAAAGGTGTCAGAAAGTCGGTCACAAAAGTGGAGAAAGCTTCGCAATAATTGATAGGAACTTCACTGAAACCGAAGAAATAATAACAAGGTTCTTTTCCATTGAAACGTTGCATGGTTTGATTGAAGAGTTGTTTTTGTAGACCTGGAGCAAACTTTCGCGCAAAATTTCGTGGTCATTTATAAATTCCTTGCCAAGAGTAAACACGATAACTTTGAGACAAGAAAACAAAGAGATCATTCATATTCAGAATATTATTGAAATTGATCGTTTGAACTACTTTGTCTTTGATTGTTCCCTGGAGGTTTTGAATTGTGTACTGGTTTTTCAGAAAGTGCCGAACGCCTCTTTTAGCTGGGCTGTTTCCGAATTTCGGACTTGGATGGGCCCGCGATTCGGACTTGATCATGAAGTCCTGAAGTTAGAGCCAAATTCAAGCTTGCCTGCGGAGGAGGTGTCACAGCTGATTGCTTCAACCGCTCGAACGTCCGATTCTTGCGTGCAATCTAAATACGTCTTCCACAAACTCAGTCTTTCAAACAAAAGAATAACAAAACACTATGAAAAGCTAAGCAGTGTATTATGCCTATTATGGCTTACAAGTTCTTGTCTGTACAGGTTTGGAGAACTCTTTCGTCGCCTATTCGTCGCCTCGTTCAGTTGCTCTTTTCACTTTTGTTAACTTGCGACGCTCAACGGGATCAAGCATTGTTGCACAGCAGATTTTAAAACGAGGGTTGGTGCGGTACTTTTATTAAAATATATAAATGTATCTTGACATATTATTTATTATAGAATAAATGGGATTTTTTTGTAACAGTAGTTTCGACTCAACTAAGGGCACCAGAATTTCAATGTCTTGTCTTCAAAGCAGCAACTCAGCTCAGCAGTATGTGGATATTGACCAGTTGGAACTATTTTCATCTATTTTCTAAAAACACATTAGTGATATGGTACAAAAAGAAAGGAAAAAAATAAACATTGAGGGCGTCGCGTTTTCAGTTTTCAAATTGGCACAGCAGCAGAAGCGTTTACTTATAGAAACTAAAATTGTATATAGCAATTAAACCATGCCGTCATCTTCGATGTACAGTCATGAAAGTACAAAACAAGTTCATTTTCGAAAGAACATCGAAACCAAGAAACAAAGCTCAATATTTATTCTAAACTTTAGTTTATAGCGAAATCAGAGAATGCCAGAGACAAAGAGGGCTTTTACATTTGAAAACCTGAATAGGCTGAAAGTATGGGCATCCTTGTTTTTACTTTTATCGGAACAAAAGTAGAAACAAACGTTACCACAAAATTGCGTAACCGCATTTCCGGTGAAAAACCGGCAGACAATTGACATTTGACCTTGAGTTGAGCCGTGTTGCTTGTGATTGCGAGGGCACGAATGTGTACATGAACTGATCGTGGGTGGTGGAAGATTAATATCAGCCGTAAAAATAACATAAATATTTGCTGTTCTAAAAGCATGGAAACTTTAACAGAACAATACCCGTGTTTGATGAATTTGAGCCACTCAATTTTCGCTTGAGAAATTTCAATAGCGCCTTCTCCCTTGGGCGATATTGCTTTGAATCATGCGGCACTCCACCACACAGATTCGTGTGTCAAACACATAAGCACAAAAATAGGACACCGGAATGCAAACTTTGAAGTAGGTGGTAACCGAATACTGTTTTGATTTTTCAAGAAAGACGTCACCAGACTGAAATTTTATGACCGACTGATCGCTTATTGCTTTTTTAGGCAACACTAGTTTTTGCCGGTACTAAACTTTTTCAATTAAGAATAACCACGGCACGCCATGGCACTAATGCCATATCCAAACAAATTGAAAACAGTTTCACTCATATCCTTCTATCATATGCTATTTTTATATATTATTGTTTTTTATAGTTTTATGAATGAGTTCCGATTCAACAAAACACACTGCTCTAAACAGTCCAGTTTTTGGCCAGCGCAGTTTGCTTGAGTTTAGATCTCTTGACCAGACGCTATGAACTCAAACAAGGCATTGAATCATTCTCTATTACGCTCTTTTTTTGTAAGAAGCTTCTAAAATTTAGAACATGTTGAAACATACCTCAATAATGAGACTAAGACGGAGGAACGTTTTCACTTTGTTTTATTAAGAACCAGTAAAATTTGGCTCAGGCTTAATGTTCTTATTTTTTTCAGCAATTTGAGGCTCAAAATGTTCTTATTTTGTTCTTAACTGCCATATATTTTTTAATG
>JAOEHT020013260.1:0-14892 GCA_025448195.2 Parazoanthus atlanticus | reverse complement strand
TGAAGTGGAGATTTTCGAGATTTTGTGAAGGGTGCTTTCAAATCGTCACTTAGGCCGTTTTTGCACCGACCTCTTCATTTAGTTTTTACATGAGAAAATATGATTCGTTATCTTCAACCACTGTGTAAGTATCTCTTTATTATACATGTACATTACCAGTAATCAGAAACACAAATTTTCAGAATCTTGGAACCTTCAGAAATTATTGTCAACAAAGTTTTCAGAAACCTTTTGACAGTTTTTGATTTTTTTTTGGAAAATCTTCTGAAACCTTTGAAAATTGTTGAAAAAGTTTTTAGAAAGTTTCTAAAAATTTTGGAAAATCTCAGAAACTGATATCTTGACTAGTGAGGATGTGGAAATATCCCACTACATTGTAGGGTCCTGGATGTAGTTTGGTAGAAGCTTTACAAGTGTACCGTATTTTCCAGTAAAACACTGACAGTGACTGTCTTTATAATACATTGGAAAGCTTTGTTCTACAGGTTGGGCCTGGAGATCTACAGTCACTTGTTTATGATAGATTCCAGCTGTACATGTAGTTCTGTTTTTAGTTTATATTTTATGCCCAATAATATCTATTTTGTGTTTCACAGAACTTTGTTTTCAAGAATAAAGGTCTGGTTTGGAATAAAAATGAAATAAATGTCAACACCAAAACTTTTGACACCAGATCAAATGAATTACTTCTGACTGGCCCTGTTTTGGGGCAAACCAGTGAAAAAAAGTTATTACTAAGAATTTCCCTAAAAATTGGCCGAATTTGAAAGAATTGATGAAGTTAACAGAAGACAAAGTTGACTTTAATTATTATATTGTGCTTAAATAAAACCATAGAATATAATTTATATTTAATATTCTACCTACATATACTGTAGCTTACTTATTAATTTTCCTTTAAAAAAACTTTTATTCTGAAAGCACTACAAATTAGTTACTGGTTTGTTATTTTTCTTTGACTACAGACAACATCTCTACATTCAAACAGAATTGTGTGAAATGAGGTTAGTAATTTTACCATACAAGTGCGTGTATATACTCAGTTTTGGAATGTTGTAGCACATTACAGTATGTGACTAGATTTTAAAGGATAACTATGGTACATGTATGTTATGAAATATAATCTGTCTATGCTGCTTCTCTGCCTGAACTCACCATGGTACAAAACTTTCTAACATGCTGTTACAAACAAAAGTACAGATTATATTAATTATCCAGTCACATCAATATAATTAATATACTCTTTTTTGGAAAAAAATAATTTAAAAAAGATCAAAAATCAACCAATCCATCTTCTAAGAGAAATACTGTTAAAGATCAAACCCTACTCCGTGGAACTGTATTAAAGGCAAGAGCTGCAATGGTCTAGAGTAACCACAGAACGTTTTAGAAGCAGTTTTATTAATAGAATGATGCATTTTTAGAAATTATAATTATTATAATACTTATTCTAGATGTTTTTATTGTGCAACTCTGGTATGTAATTTCAATTTTTTATGAATAATTATTTATTGTAACTTTTTTGTATTTTTATCAAAATGAAAAATGCCATTTACTGGTACATATATGACATTATTATACAGTCATGTAATGAACTAATTATAATTATAATTACATTTTTCTCTTAGATAGTGTACGATAGCCAGAAACAGGTCACGCACCAGTAATTATATGTCTGGTACATACACGTATTAATCCTCCAAGTCTGGTTCACACTTCAGTGTGTATTGAGATAAGAATAATTGTAAAGGATTACTTTTATTATTAAAAAATCTAAATGATTATTTTACAGTCTGAGTGATTACTCAGCCAAGCATGAGTACATTGAAGAGTCGGTAGTTTGGGATTTCTTGGTAGATCTGACAATGGTAAGTTTAAGTGCATGCATGCCAGATTTCAAGCACTTAGAGACCCTAATTAAAAAAACACTTCGGTCTGTGTTTAGGTAAATTTATTTAATGTTTAGCTAGATTATTGCTTTGTGTCAGTGTTTCACAGCTTCCCTCTGCACTCGTACACTTTTATTAAAATTAAGAACAAACTTAATAAGAACATTGAGGCTCAAATCGCCTGAAAAATATTAAGAACAAAATAAGAACAAACTGAGGCTGAAAAAAAAAATTCATTCAAAATTTGTATGGGTTTAATATAAGAATAAGAAGAAAAACACAGCCAATAAGAACAAACTGAGAACATTTTGAGCCTGAAATTGTCAAAAAAAATAAGAACATTGAGCCTGAGCAAAATTTTACTGGTTCTTAATAAAAAAAAAGTGTAATTATTGTCACATGAAATTACACCATCAAATCATAAAGCTGCCACTGAACACCTTTCGTGTTCCTGGACTTCCATATTTGCAATTTCAGTTATTGTTTTATCAAACTGAGGGAGCCAGCTGGGAAATAGCATTACAGTAACACACATGTGTACACATACATGTACAAACACACGTGTGCACATGAACACACAAACACAGACACACACAAGTGTATGTGGATTGTATATGCATTAATTTCTATTTTCGAATGGTAAAAACATCTGTTAATATTTTTATGAACGAGCACAAAAAGTGAGTAATTAAATAGTTTTATAGAGAAAATAAAATTCATATCTTCAAGCTGCCAAGCTAATTCTTTTTATTATTGTAGACGAAACACACAAATTTGTAGAAATTTAGGAACATTTGGGAAACCTTAATTGCAATTTTTGAAAAAGCTTTTATAAAGGTTATGAAAATTCTTTTAAACCTTTTAGAAAAATCTTGATAAAAGAAATCAATATCCTCACTAATGATATCATGGGTAAGGTATAGAAAGTATCCCACTAGGGTCCTGGTCCTGTGAGTGGTGTATTTTCCATTACGGTAAACTCTTAATTCTACATAATATTGTACTAAACAAAATAATTGTCCATAGTATGTAGTTCATGAATCTTGTAATATTAAGATCCACAAATAATTGTTTGATTCCAGCTGTTTTCCACGCACTAGTACAGGTACTTGGTATTTTACCATAATTAATTTTGTTCTCTCATGATCCAGAGCTACTATTTTTTAAATTTTCTCAGGAAATTAAATGTACACACTTGACAACAAGATGTCGTGTTTGTTTTCAGGGTCTGAAACATTTGCATGACATTGATCTTGTTCACATGGACATCAAACCAGCAAACATATTTGTTGGATTGGATGGACTCTGCAAGATTGGAGACTTTGGTTTGGTCCTAGAACTATCCAAGGTGAGTTGGCTGTGTATCTAATCACACAGTTATTTAAAAAATAGGTTTTCTGGTGCATACCCAGGCTGAAAGGATTTATGGGGTGTCACAAAAGGAAGGCAATTTGCACAAGAATAACAGTTTTTGCATTGGAAAACTTCAATGAGGGCAAATCACAAGAATCATTAATTTTTAAGTATTCCAGTGTAGAAAGTTGCATTTTAGTGTCTCGTTTCTTCATTATTGAGAATCCATAATTTCTTCAGTCTGGGTGCTGTATGCACCAATGGCAATGCATGAGACAACCTTTTTTTAAATTATTGTGTATAACAATAATTATTATAATATACAGTGTAACTAATATATTATTAATATTAGTTACACTGTATATTATAATAATTATTGTAATGCACACAATAATTTAAAAAAAAGGTTGCCTCATGCATTGCCAATATATATAATTGCGTTCGACGTTAGGAGAACGCCATCCTAATCTTGGGTTCCATGTGGTCAGCATGGGATCCCTGTGCTTTCACAAGCATGAGGATTTGAGATTTTGTGGACGGACGGGATTTGTGCCAAATCTGTACCATTTTGAATTTTGTCTACTGACCGTGCAAGACTGGAAACTACACCAATGCGTTTGCATGTTTCTTTGCTTTAAAACAGGACAAACAAGATAGTGAGCAACCTCGTGGTAAGATTTTGCAGCAGCTGCAGTTCAGCGGATGTACTACAACTACATTCAGCATTGATTTGTCTTTTCTGTTGGCACAATGGCCACCAAGTACAATGACTCAGTTGATTTGGTTTGTGACCACAATGGGTCGTTTGGCATGATGCCTGCCGAGTACAATGACTCAGCTCAGTTCATTTAATTTGTGACCACAATGGGTCATTTGGTTCAATGGCCTCCAAGTGCAAAGAGTCGGTTCATTTCAGTTGTCCAACCAAGTCATTTTCTGTGCTATCGATGGCCTCCAAGTGCAAAGAGTAATTAACATGTGTCGATTTTTCAACAGCAAATTCATTTATGATCCATTATGTCGAATGCACTTTATAATCTGGGATTGCTGCTAGTATAATACATATAATTATATTGGTTAAGCAATGCATTCTCATAGGTACCATATGAATGTGCAATATGTTACTGAGTTTGTTTGATCTTGCTACCAAAACTCCAAATTATTTATGAATGACCAAACTCTAGGGCTAGAAGAAAGAGATGAGACACTTTTGTGCAGAAAAATCTTTATTGAATCACAACGTGTAACCCCCAGGGGGTTGGGTGGGTAAAATAATATACAAAACCTAAAGGAATAGCAGTGAACTGAATGAAAAACTATCAAAAGATCACAAGGTATGAAACCTGATACCTTAAAGTTTGAAAAGTAAATATTAATTTTTATATTAATATTTAATATTTATTTAATTAACTCCTATTTTCCATAATAGAATTATACATGATTGTACACTTTCACATGAGTGAGCCTTTAAAAGAGTGTATTTGAAGAAGAAAATACAAGAGAGATGTTTATAGATAGTACTAAATATTAAATATAAATATTAGAAATAAATATTAATCCCATGCTTTTATCTCCAGTGTATTTTTAAATGATCACAAAATCTTCAGATTGAAGTTGTTGGAAATTTTGGGAAACAGTCCAAAAGGTCCAACTTCTAAAGTTTCTAATGATTTCGGTAAATTTGGTGAAATCTTAAGAAAGTATTCAAAATATTTTGAAAGAAAAATTATTTTAGTGATCATTATGAATTTAGGTAAATCCTTGTATATCTTCAGAATAATTGTTTGGTTCCAAGGATTTAAGATGTGTTTGTAAATCTTTGGAAATATTCTTGAGGGCTCAAAAATGCCTACAAAGGTTCCAAACACACTGGGCACTGTTCAGGATGGGCAGGATGATGTATCTTTACTGAGAAGATCGAAGCAAGATTAAAAAATAACATATTTATAAGCTACTGATATTTAGAACATTTGAATAAGGTTATGTTAGTTAAAAATCCTAATTGCTGTCAGAAGTGTCAGTGTTTTGTTATTTCCTAGAATAATGCTACATGGTATAATCAAAAAATCAATTATTTATGTACTAACTTGATAATGTGGTAACAGTGTGATGTATCGGAAGCTCAGGAAGGGGACCCCAAGTACCTTGCTCCAGAACTATTACAAGGGAGTTTCAGCAAGGCTGCTGACATATTCAGGTATGTGTAGAATGATGTACAGTAGTGATAGTGTTGCTGACAGAAACATGAGGAATTCAACTCCTTTCCCTGACTGTCAGGAAATAAGGAACAAAATAATACAAAATTACCTAATAACATCTTGTTGAACTAATAATTTATTTTATGATTGTTCTATTAATACTAGAAAAGTGAGTAACAAAAACAATGTTAATATTTCAAATTATTTTCTAAACCATATATTTATCAAAACAAGATGGTAATTATAATTATTATCTAATACCAGCTAAAGTATTTCTTTTGTAATAACTTACTGTGTTTGGATATATTTTTTTGTCACTAGTTTAATTTTTAGTTTAATTATTATAATAATAGTCTTAAATTATTGTAGTTTAATTTATGCTCCATGTAATTTCCTTGTAGTTGTTACTAGTATGTATATTTTACAAGTTTTGAAGTATTTGCTAAGTTATCTGTAACTTGCACTACAGCCTTGGTATAACAATGCTGGAACTTGCCTGTGACATGGAACTTCCGAGAGGGGGAGACTCCTGGCATCAACTAAGGAGTGGAAAGTTGCCAAGTGATTTTACACAAGGTGGGCTGCTGGAAGAAAACCCTCACAGACTGTTTTTTCGTCAGCTTTAACGGCTCCCGTTGCTTCTAAATGCCCATTTAACTCTCAAATTGACAAGAGCAAGGCCAGGGTCAGAACTAAAATCTGAATCTTGAAGCAATTAAATGAAGCTTGCAGTACCACAAGTCCAATTGAGGAGACATATTTTTACGTTAATTGAATGATGTCATCACTTATGATTTATGCATAATAAATTATGCAAATTTGAATTTATTAACAAAATTCATTCTACTTTCTTATTTTCCATTCTGTCCTTCAGTATTTTCCTATTTGAGCATGTAAGTACTTGTTTTCTATTGGTGTAACTTTTTAAAAACCAAAGTTTCAAAAAATCCGAGATAGTAGCCAAGATGGCAGGCATGTTGTGCAATGACTGTTTCCACAGCAACAATTCTTAATTAAAACTTGATTGTTGTCATGGAAAGTAATTAGCTAGGCCAATGCTTACTTGCATGGCAAATGGCCAGCTTTTAAATGTATGTGTGGCCATTTGGAAAATCTTTGGGGGTCAAGTTGACCCCCCTTGTCAATTTACATTATGATATACCGGTAATAGGGCTTGTCTATTCCAGGGTTAAATGGAAGAGACGATTGAACCAATCAAACTCGTCCAATATTTCCAACAAGGTGTTCAAGTGATCCATTAAGATGTTGCAATTAACAAATGAATGCTAGATGATGTTGAACCAGCATGTTTGATCCATTTCAATGGGCCTTAAGTATATTTTAATTTTAATTGCATCGGGGCAAAAGTCTGAATTTTTTTAGTTCAGAGATTTGTCAGAGAATTTTTAGTATTCAGACTTTTGCTACATGGCAATGCTACATGGAAGACAGGTTAGCAAACATTTACTATAATTTGAATCAAAGGAAAGTGCAGATATCTCTTGGCAAAATATTTGCAGAATTATGCTTTATATTTCTAATATGTAATATATGTCTAAACTGAAATAGTTTAGAAACTGTTGTCGTAGTGACATTCAAGCTAAAATAATAACTAGTTCTAAACTATTTTTCAGGTCTTTCTCCAGAACTTAGGAATTTAATTACAAAAATGATGGACCCGCTCCCACAAAGGAGGTGAGTTTGCTAGTAAGAAAGTTTAATTTGTACAATATAGAAATTTTGAAAGGGGGGCCACCAAATAAGTAGCAAAGGTGCAAGTTCCTAGAGGGGTTGGGGGGGCATGCTCCCCCATGAAAGTTTTGAGTTTGAATGTCTCTTAAATAGTATTTCTCACAAGTTGAACATAGTATTGAATATTTTACAAAGTTAAGATTAAACAAAGTTTTCAATAAAATTTAAAAGTTGCTTTGAATTAAAAGTGCCCCCCACCCCCTGAAGTTGCCACTGTATACATTCACACAATCCATGTCAGACTGTACAATTGTACTACCTCACTGAAATGCCTTAGTTGTGGCAATTTCATTTGGTTCAATACTATTATAAAAGTTGCAAAAAATCTCAATAATTGCTAAGAATACTACAAGAATTTCCATTGCCACCTTTCAAAACTTTTATTAAGGTGGTTCAAAACAGTTTTCTATTTATCATCACCACTGAACTTTTAGTTTAGGAAAAGCTTGCTCATTTGTAGTGAAAGATTACTGCCACCTGTTGACAGCCAGTGTTACAATAATCTTTCAGCTTATCAATACTTGTACTCCCACAGAGATATTATTTCCTTGGCAACTTGACAGGGCATCAAGTACATGGTATTTTTAGGACTTGACTGCATTTTACCAAACATAAATACAAGGAGTTCATGTAGGGAAATTTGAAAAATATTATTTCAAGCAATTTTGGTGCCACAATCTGTTGACAGAATTTTTTAAAACTTTCCTTAAATATGTTCCTTGATGTGCAAACAATTTTGATACAACAAAAAAGGAGATGACTGTATTTAAGGCCCTGTCAAGTTGCTATGGAAACAATATTTCCGATGGATTTACAAGGATTAATAAGCTGAAAAGTTGTTGTAACACCAGCTAATAAAATGTGCATGAATCCATCATGGTATATGAGAAAGGTGTGAGTCACCTTGAATTGAGATTTCCAGATCCTTTTGGAAATTCTCGCTGACCAATATTTGTTAAGACTTTCTGGAGCCTTTACTAACTTTTCTAAACTTTTTTTAAACATTTCAAAAATTGTATTGATCTGAACACTCTTCCTTCTAAACTTATCCTTATGATTGTTTGGGAGCTAGGCTCATGAAAAATTGAGATGAGTTGATTAAGACAGACATGTAGTTTTCAGTGTATTTTAGTTGTAGTACGTAACCCTCTCTCTTTAAGGTGGTATTTTCCAACCTGGGGTCGTTTCAACAACCCCCCCTCCCTCCTTAATTTAACTAATTAATAATTAATTGACCTAAAACTTTGCATGCACGCAGCAAACTTGGTCAGAGTTATTAAATAAATTGACAATTTGTTTAAGTGAAACTGCTAATAAATTTACATTATTGATTAATTTATGTTGTGACCTTGGGTCTCTTCTGATACAAAAGTAAGAAAAGCTATCATGATGATGAAATAATTCTAAACTACCAAAAACTTTTACTAATATTTAGGTATACATAAGTATCTGTATCAGGCTTTTAATTTGAGAATGTAATTGATATCAAATCTTCAAAGGCTTTTGCAGATTTGTAGAGGTTTTTCATGGAAAGCCTCCATTTGAGCAAGAAATTGGTTGAGTAAAGCAACCAACCAAATCTACATTATTTCTAAAGTACTAGTAACGTAGATTCAATAGGAATTTTTAATCCCCCTTTTTTACCCCCTTTTTATTTGCTCATTTTGTTGTTAACTATAAATCAAAATGAATATTTTTAACAAATATTACTGTAGTTAATATGTAATTCAGTTCTTTTTTAATAACTGCAATGTAATAAAAATTATTCATGAATAGAACAATCTAATTTGTATCTGTCTCTCTTGTAATTGTTATTTTTACTTTTATTCTGTTTACTAAATATATTGCTTCAATATTGATTTCGATTTTTATATCAGACCAACTTTGGAGGAAATTTTAACTGAGACAGAAGTGAAAAAGGTACATGTAACTTCTATTAAAGGTAGTAAACATTGTTCATCATTTGTTGTCTTTGGACTTTTGTGTTGTTTAATTAGTATGTGTTACATGATTGTGTAAAGTCATTATAATAGTTTACTTATTATTTAAATCTAGTTTTACATAATGCATTAATTTTATATAGTTTAAAGTTTTAGATCTTGTGATACATTAATTATTATCACTGTATCATAATTGCAAACACTTTTGTGCTTTCTGATAAATGTATGTAATATTATTCATAATTAGATAAGTTCTTTAAAAGTTTTCATAATTATTTATTACAGGCCTGGAAGAGGCGACAGAGGTTGCACCTATACAGCTGGCTGGTAAGAAATGTTAGAAACAGTATGTTGTTGCAGGGTTGACACAGTCATGGAAAAGTATGGAAATTTATGAAATCTGGAGTCATGGAATTTAGGGAAATGACTTTATTTAAGTCATGGAATAATCATGCTTCATTTTGCAAATAAAATAAAGTATTTGTAAAACTGTAAACAGTTGCCAGGGAGGGAAACTGGTTAAAATGCTAGGAAAAATAATGTACTAAGGTCATGGAACTTTTGTGTGACCCCGGTGTTAGCAAAGATTTGAGTTTGCAGAGCCAGGATAAAACCAATCTAATATGAAGAGTGCAAGATTACATGTACTTTGTGCTGACTGGTTAATAACTGGGGATTTTTTTGTTAATTCAGGGCAGAATTACCTGTATTTGATTGGTCTGTCAGTTGCATAGCAACCCTATGTATACAGCAATTTTTCAATTAATAAGACTAGAATTGAAGGGCTAGTGGACAACAAACTTCCCAGTTTGTGGAAGCAGACGAGCATGAAATTCAGTCTTTTTGCCATAAACATATAATTGCATGGTGCCTCGTAAAGTTAAAGATTAATTTTTATTGAATGTGTTTTCAAAATTTCCAAATTGCCCATGTTGCTTTCACACTTAAACTGTTTAATTTCACAAGGCCTTATGCAATTGCCCAAACAAATAATCTTGACAATGTAAAGACTGTTTTATTTGGTAGTCGTATAATTAGACTTATTTTAATTCATTTAATTGAAGTCAAGGTGAGAAATCCAGAAGACTACTTTAGATTAATTGACCAATCATAGTGTTCCAAACTCTTCAACACCTGTGTTTGTGTGTAATGATTGCAGTGTGGAAGGTGTCCACACTTACATGTACCAGAGTTCTCTTGTTTCAATGACAGATGCGAGTTCATGTATATGTGCTAACATACCTAGTACATAATTATATAAGGGTGTCATCTCTAGTTCACAAACATTATTACAATTGCCCTGTGACATCACAATATGTTTACATTTTTCAAAATCTCTACAAATGTCCATGGGTACTACAATAATTTTGGAATTGAATTTTGTAAAATTTATTTGAGGCACAATGAAAAATTGAATGGTAGTAAACACTTTCAAAATATGTGATACCATTAAACACTAACCTATACATTTTACATTATGACTATTAAAATACTTGATCCTGTGCTCAAGTAAAGTCAAAACTAAACTAACTCACTTTTTCTCAAGTTGAAAATAAGTGATTGTACAGCCTGTGTCGTTGTTATGAAATTATTTAGAATACAACTTGAATGTTCTCTCACTCTTATCCTACCACTATTAACTATTTTTATCCCACAGCTCTCATCAAGAAATAAAGTGTGTCATTTGGTGCATAGCTTCTTTGTGTGGCTGTGGGCAGCAGTTGTGTGGCCATTTCAACCTTATAACCATCGTAAGGAAACAATTCAAACTTTGTACGCTGGGATAGTGAAACAGGGGGGAGATACATAGTTACACAGTTTATTAAAATATTTTATACCTGTGCATGTTATTAATTTTAAGGTATATTTAATTTCTTTTAACTGTTTATTTAAATTTATAATTACTGTACCAATTTTTAGTTCAGGGCCCTACTGAAAATCACCATGGTGACTTGGCCCAATGTGAATTACAATAATAATAATAATTATTATTATTATTATTATTATTATTATTACTATTGTTATTATTATTATGCCAAGATTTGATGCATTTTAAACCAATTTATAACTTTGTGTTGCGGCCTGGAACATAAATCAAGATGGCAAATAATTACAACCCAAACTAAATCACTGCCTAAAACAGGCCAGCCGTACGATTTGCCTGTGGAAAACTGAACAGTGACCGTTTTAGATACTATTTTTAGCTTGTTACTTAGTTTACTTCACATTTTCTACAGGAATGAGCACCCCCATCCCTCAACAAGATAATTCCTTTGGCCATGGCTATGACTCCAGCTTTGTTTCTGATGGTATGTCACAATTTGCTTCATTTGTATTTTGACTGGAATGTGCGAGACTATTTCAAATTGCTCGGGTATCGGTCTATTGCTACTTTATCATGTACTTATTGCTAACAAATACGTGCATGTCTGTAATAGCTGTACATTTGTACTGAAATTAAAGTGAAATCACTTGTAATCTGAGACCATAAGTTTATTTTTACTACTGATAGCAACAAGCAATATCTTAAGGTAGTTTAAGGGGTTAGTTTCCCCGTTATTTTGTAAGGATGACACTGTAGGGGGATTTGAGGGGAGAATTTAAAGGGAAAATAGGTTGTTAGATTGCAACAAACACTAGTCCTAAGCAAACAATTACTACTCCTTGGATGGCATACATGTACAAGCTGATAGTTATTCATTAAACATTTAATTCCAAAATTTAATTTTAATTTATAAGAAAACTAAAATTTCCTGCACAGATCAATTGTCTCCAAAAAATTCTCAAAATTTTTGTTAATCTTTATCAACTATGGTATTTGGTCCCATGACTCAAAATTTTGATTCTTGAAAATGTAGCCGAGATATTGGCAAAATATGATGTAATCATGTGGGAACTTCGAATATTTAATGTTATTCAATAATTATTACACACAACAAGCTTCCCCTTTTGAATGAATGCAGTATTCAGACCATAATGGTTTTTCACACCCATATATGGTTGACAACAACAATAATAATAGTAACTTATGTTTGCGCAATGTCATTTGGTAACTATACATCTGTCAAGTACTTGTTCACATTCAACTAACTGCCAATGATTACCCATTGTTTAATCTGCCATCTCATGTTTCAAACTACATGAATATGGTCACCAACTTGGTAATTTTCAACAAAATTATTGGAAATACAGCACAACTATTTGAAGTACGTGTATTTTTGCCAAAAAACAAATTCAAAATCACATATTTATCTCTTCTAGATAAAATAATTGCAATAACTGTTAAAGCTGAACCATTAAATTATGCTTGCTATGAACATGTTGCTAACGAGTCCTACTCGAATATGCATCAACACCGAAATCACAAAGCATGATGGCAACTCTATATTTTCCCTCATTGTTGAAGTAAAAATTTACTATTTTATCAAATATCTTAAATTTGTGTTTTGCTGGTTGAATTTGCTTTCTTGTCAATGGATGGTACACAGTACAATACAGGGCTCCCATAATTTATTTCGTGATTGATACTGCCCTTTGTGGTTGTCAGCGTTCTTTTTAAACAGCTGTATAAAATTATGTAAAGCTTGCATCACATAACTTTCACACTTTTTAATTTACGCTTTTCAAATATTTGCAGTGGTGATTTGACATTTTGTTGTTTTTCAGTGTTCACAGACAGTCACGAGACATCGCATGGAAGTACCCCAGAAATATCCTCTTCTCTTGAAGACCTAGCCCATTTTGTGGACAACTCTATGTCTTCCTGGCACAAGTAAGGAATGTTATGCAAAAATTATCTTTTCTGGTATTTGTGAAGTGTAGGACAAGAGCACACAAGCAGGGTTCGTACGGGTCATGGAAAACCTGGAAAGTCATGGAATTTTACAAATTCGTTTTTCAGGCCTGGAAAATCATGGAATTTTGATTTGGGTCATGGAAAGTCATGGAAAATGAAAATTACCGAATAAAACATGGGTTAGTTAACTTTAATGAGTGAGACGAAACAGAAACTCATCAGATTTTACTTACAGAAAGCTAGATTCCAATGATATTAGATGTATAGGTAAATACATATCAGTATTTCCTAAAGACTAACTATTTTCTTTCTTGAAAATATTTATTGTGCTGGAAAAATCTCAAATCGAGAATAGTTTTTGAAATATTGCCAAGAAACAGATGGTCAAAATTAGGTCATGGAAAACTGCTAAAGGTCATGGAAAAATTCATGGAAAGTTATGGAATTTCACAAGTTCGAAAGAGTACGAACCCTGTGTTAGGCGATGTAAGACTTCGTCCAGAATGAACTCTGCAAATCTACGTTTGTTTACATGATACTTTCAGAATCTCATCTCGGCATGAGTCATTCTCGAATGAGTTCATCCCTTCACGGTACCTGTATCGGTTGAAAACATTTGTTTTGGAACAAAATATGACCACTGTCACACCAGTATCATGTGAGGTGTGGAATTGGCAAGTGGTTTGGTCGCACTGTACAGCCCACGATGTTTTATTGCTTGTAGAGCCGTATTTCACGGGATCTTTTGGATAAATCATGAGTTAGTTAAACCGAGTTACATTTTAGATATTTATAGGCGCTGCTCAGACATACATCAAAAGTTTTTCGACAAGCATACTGTATAGATGCCGTGTTTTAGGTGGCCATTAAGTTCAACTGTACTTCTTCGTCTTCTTGTGAACTTCATTTCTTTACAATATGTGTTCTGGGCCGAAACAAAACTTTTAAATTAAATTGGTTTAACTTTGACAAAAGAGATTGGTCAAAGGTTTCTTTGGTGGCTTCTTTTGATATTACTTCGATAAATAACACAAAAAATATACTCATGTTTCACAGGTCAGTTGTCCACCAGCGCTGTAGCGTAACATATAGTGTGATGATGATGATGGCGATAATGATGAACGTGGTGGTTGTGATGATGATGATGATGATGATGATGATTGTGATGGTGATGATGATAATGATGATGATGATGATTGTGATGGTGATGATTGTCGCAGCAAAAATGGTTATAGAACGACTATGCGCACAACCTAAAAACTCACTTTCTCTCCACAGGCTGCCCAACTCTTTACCCTGGTGGTCGGTACTGTCCACGTGACAAATTCACGTGTTCTAACAATGTGTGTATCAACAAAGAGTGGGTGTGTGATGGTGATAATGACTGTGGAGACAACAGCGACGAGGTAGCATCACTCTGCGGTGAGTAGTGCAGTGGGGTCATACCAGAGGTTGATCGTGGGAGGGATGGGGTGGGGGTGTGAGTCGACAGTGTGTGATGGTGATAATGACTGTGGAGACAACAGCGACGAGATTACAAAGCTCTGCGGTGAGTTGTGCGGGATTTTCTAAATTCACACGACTTCAGGAACAAGATGGGGGACAGCTAAAAACTGATACTCATACTCAGAAACATTTCAAGAAAAAATAGAAGTTAAAAAAAACTTGAAGAAAAGCGAGCATGATGAGTCTCCAATCTGGGACCTCGAACACCGGAGTCACCATGCACTGCCACTACACCAACCGCTCAATTCGTTTCCAACAACCAAAATGTGATTGTACTTTATCCCTTTTCTACGAAATAGAAGTAACCCTGACCCCAACCTCAACCCTCACTAACCATAGATAACCATTAATAGTCGTGAATAACCCTATTACATGACTATAGGAATCTTTAATGAGCCGTGACAATCCGCCATCTTGTTCCTGAAGTCGTGTGAATTTAGCAAATCCCTGTGTAGTAC
>JAOEHT020013149.1:0-14894 GCA_025448195.2 Parazoanthus atlanticus | reverse complement strand
CCCCCCCTGCCCTCAGCTCCCCCCTCCAGGCTTGAGCTCGCGGCTTCGCTCGAACTTGCCGGAAATGTACTTGGAGTTGTCCGCGGAGGAGGCTACTGTTTGAGTTGCCCAAAGTTCTGCAGTGAAGCAGCACACTTTTATTCGATATTTTTGGCACCCACAGTTCCTTTCGGTCGTGTTTCTCTGTATTGGACAATGTCAACCTTACGCTGTATACGGTAAATAGATACAAGGTTTTCTCGTGAAGGCCGATATTCATGCTGACCTTTCTGATGTAATGTAGAGTTAATTTATGCTAATTTATACTGCCGTACTTTTCCCCGAGCCGCACATTAAACCTTTGACAGAAAACGCTCGCCTTCTACGGAAACTTTTCCTTTCGGCTCCCTTCAAGGCTTGCAGTTTTTCCTTGCATTTACGTTCACCAACAGACAGATTTCTCAGCGAGAACCGTGTGCGGTCGCGCACAAACGTGTTCCTGGCTTTCTCCTCTCGCGCTTCTTGAATTGTTTTGACAAGTCCTTCAAATACTTCGCCTACACCGATGTCGTCCTTCGCAGAAGTCTCGTAGAATTGACAGTGTAATTTTCTGGAGAGCCTCTCTCCTTCTTGGTAAGTTACTTTGCGTTCTTCATCCAGATCGCACTAAACAAGAATCACGTAAAATGTTAATCTTTTGCCAAACGAGTTTATAAGCAGAGGCAACTCATCACAAGTTTTGACCTTCAAACTTGTGTCCAATTGTGGCCAAACAAACTCGCTTGTTTGTTTGTTTGTTTGTTTGTTTGTTTGTTTGTTTGTTTGTTTGTTTGTTTGAAGTCAAATTTAAGTTTATTCAAAGTCGGTTGCAAGTAAACGTAGACCCGTCAAGTTACTGTCAATGCCATGCAAGTCGGTGGCCAATCCAAGCACACGTTTTGCGCATGTCAGTACTGACGTCTTACGCTGACCTGCTTCAACTTGCAAGTCTGTTTGTCAAAAGTTTTTCAAAAAGCTGTTTTTAATACATATTGTATTAATACTAAATCGAAAACAGCCTTTAAGTCTTTTTTAACTATACCAAAAAAAATAATAGCAGTATTTAAGAGCACGTAAAAGTAAACATGTTAATTTTATTGAAAAGCCCGTGTCTTAGGAAACCCCAACTTGATTTCAACTTTACTAAAATGAGGGGAAATATGTGTCAAGCCACGCTGACGTGATTCTGGCTGATCCGAGACAGCTGGTTCTTGTCAAGGTGCACGCGTGGTATATTTTCTGCTATAACTTACCAAATTCCCGCGCTCTCGATCATCGAAACGGAAGGCGTCAAGGGCGGCTAAATACCCCTGTTTTCATGGGGCCATGTATGTTCTCAATTTCTGCGTTTTTTACAGTATTCGCGATCAGGCTTATCCTAAAGTTGGCTTTTGTGAAGGTCGTTAGCACTGTTCACTCAAAACAGAAACTTGTCATTGCTGGCACAAGCTCTGATCTAACGAGAAATGTCGGAAAAATTGGGTTTTTTAAAAAAAACTTGCAACCACAAAAATGGCGAGTTGGAACCGAAACTTTCAATGTGCGTCTAAAACATTTTAGGTGAAAAGCCGTATCAAGCTGGGTCAAGCTATATGTCTTGAAAATTGGTTATTTCGACCATTTTTGCAACTAAACAAAAGAAAAGAGGATCGATGGAAATTGTAGAAAATAAGGATATGACATCTGCAAAATTTGTTTCAGTCGATATTTATCCTTTAAATCTAGCTTTCATAGTTGTTTTGGCATTCGCGAAAAGGGTTGGTTTTCTTGATGGCTTGTGAAGAAGCCGCCCTTGGACAATCGAGCGACCGTAATAATGCTCCAGTTTTCTCACTCAGTTCTCCCCTTGTTTCCATCACGATGTGAACGGATAATTGAAGTCATGCAAGCTGGGTTTTACAAGATTACTAAAACAACCTCACCTTGTTACCAACGAGCACCAAAGGCGTGCTGGGAATGATCTTGTCCTTCTCCCCCTTCAGCTCGATAACTTGTTCCCAGATGGCGGTGATGGCGTGGAAGCTCCACTTGTCCGCCACCGAATACATCAGTACAAAGCCATCTCCGGTTTTAATGTACTCCTCTCTCATTCGACAAAATATTTGCTGTAAAGAAAAACAAGTCGCAAAATTACGGTTTTAACTTGATATTATATTCTTTATTTTACTCTGATTTTTTCTTGAACATAAACGTTTCTATTTGAGAATAGTCCAGTTTTGTATTCGCAGTTGCCGCTGCCAGTGATTGCAATGACTACAGACTCATTTTATAGTGTTAGCCTCGACTTGGTGGTAAATATTTATAATTACCAATGAAAATATGAGCTATTCACAACTCTGTGTATTGTTCAAAGTTCTAACTTCTAGTCCTTCTCGCTGGTATTTATATATATTCAACACCAGGTCAAGGCTAACACTGCTAACACTATGTGCGACGGTGCTTTTCAGTCTCAAACTGATGTCTGCGTTTTAATCAAGAGCACCGAGCATTGTGTGCCGATGGTTGGTTTTAATGACCTCGGTAAGGAACCGATATTTAATGGTTTAGGAGTGGGGTGCGTAAATCATGCCTCCCCCCTCCCCTTTTCCTTTTCCCCTCCTCCTCCCCCTCAGGAATCTCACGATTTTGTTCATCCTTGTGCCATATTGGATGCACGAGTGAAGGAGAGACTGGAGAGAGAGAAAAACGACAAGAAGGGAGAGCGGAAGGGGGGAATGGAGAAGGAGAGGAGTAGGGAGAGGAGATAAGCACAAGTGAAGGAGTGACTGGAGAGAGAAAAGAATGAAAAAAGGGAGAAAGGGGGTGAATGGAGAAGGGGGAGGATTAGGGAGAAGAGTAAAATGCAAGTGAAGGAGAGAGTGGGGAGAGAATAAAACGAAGAAGAGGGAGAGGTGGAGGAAAAAAATGGACAAGGGGAGGAAGAGGAGGAAAGGGCGAGTAAAGGAGAGACTTGCGAGAGAATAAAACAAAGAGGAGGGAGAGAGGGAGGGGATGGAGAAAATGGAGAAGGGGAGTGGGAGGGGAGGGGGGAGAGGTAAGATATGGCGCCAGAATGAGCAAATTCGTGAGATTCTCAACTTCTCCGCCAACAGACAAGACCGCTGCACCGGCAACGCAGGCGCAGACTAGGCCTTTAAACAGATCAATACTCTGCTCTCACCCCACAAGTTCTTTGGACGATGAAATGGGAAAATAATACTCTTAAAATACGTACGTGACCTGCCGTGTCAACTAGTTCCGCTTCTATCGCCACACCGTTTACTTCAACGCTGGTGGGATATGAGTCCTCTGTGGTGAACACAAAACAAACACATGTGTTTAAATCTTTTAATACGAGCAACAGCGTGCATTGGAGGGGAGGGGGACACTTTGTTCGTTTTGGCAGCGGCCAGGTAGAGCGAAAAGAACGGTCTTCTTGCTTTTCTGGGCATTTTATTTAAGAATATTTATTATTCGTTATATAAGCTTCAAACGAGGTAGACGAGCTACATTTTGATCAAAGAAAACTATAGAATATGTTAGAAGAATTTGTAGAAGGTGGTCTTAAGAAATTGAGTCTTCTTGATCAGCAGAAAAACTAACAATTTCTCTCAGCTATGCCATATGTTTAGGGCCCTGGTAGCAAAACTAAAACACACACACACACACACATATACATATATACATACATACATACACACACACATTCTAAACTTTGAAGCATCTTCGTAATGCGCAAGTATATCACAAAACAGCGTGTTTTCCATTTTCACCTCTGTCCATCGGTCAGTCGTAACTGCTACTTAATTGCCTGTGCTTGCAAAATCAATGCACTACTCGCAAGAACCATTCGACGCCCTCCAAGTACTAATAAATAGTATAAATTGAATTCTGCCGGACAAAATTGTTGGGAGACGAGTCTCCTCGGCGATGTTAACCCCATCCTCACCCCCTCCCCCGTCAGGTTGACGACAAGACATTTCTCGGGTGCACAGCAAGTAGCCCGCTCAACTTTGATTGGGGAAAGGGTGTGATTTTTAAAATGAACCTTTTTAGCGAAAAGTTTTGTTCTTTTCACAACAAAAACAGTGGAAACATTTTACATATTTTTGTTCAGGATTGTAGCCCCGCCCAAACCGGACTTCGTGTATTTGTCCGGCACATACCAGTTGTCATCACACCAACTGCTAAACACGCAACAAACCACAAAACTGACGCGCGTCGGAAGTGGGGCAATTAATGTAACTCAAGACAGTCCACCCTGACTCGTACAGAATGGTCAGGGTTCTGTAAACACTGAGGTTTTGTTCCAAAGATTACTGTGATTTGCAACTGACAAACTCCACAGCATATATTCGTCTAAACTGACGAGTTGTAAGACCCTGACAAATTTAATTTGTCAATGCAGACTTTAGACGTGGGATCACAGTCGAGTTTAATGCTTCAATTAAATGCAACTGAAGTGAATTCAGTTTGACCATCGTACGATGTCTGAAACGGACCTGAACATTGAAGATGATTACATGTTAATTGCCAATACTTGTTTGGCACTAGGCCGAATCAATCCTGCACAAGTACAAATTAGCTGAACAACAACAAAGGGTTTGATTTTATGGCCGCTTTTTAGTCTGAAATGGAGTATAGATTTTGGCATTTTTGTTTGAAATTGGGTATCGTTTTTGAACGAAACTGCAGGAATGTGTTGCATGGCACAGTCCAGTTTAGAGTGCTGGCCTGAAAATGGGTAAAATTTTCAGCGGCAGGTTTGAAATTGGGCAGGGAAATTCGCATAATTTGGTCTGAAAACGGGTAAGGGTTTCGCAAAGCGCGCAGCACGTCCCACGCGCCAAAATGATTGAAGTGTATCCCTCCTTACTTCCCCAGGGGAAGCGATCACAAGCTGGCCAATCGAGCTAAGACTGTACAGGCCTTCTAGTAACATTGTTGGGTTAGAGATGAAAAATACATATATCTATGGTCAGACGGCGACAGATACAAGTTGCTATATATCAGAAGCATATTCAAACACAATACTTACAACTACTATAGTGGGCATAAACGGAGTATATCATGAAAATAATTAGTTCAGATAAAAGGGGATGGTTAGTGCAGATTGAGATATGATTCAGATACGGAGCATTTTGAAACAAGTAGAAATTTTAAATTTCTAAATATTTTTGCTGACTGAGATTCAGAACTGCAAGTCTAAATAAAGGTGTGATCGAATAACCATATTCGGGAACATGCAGGACTATGTGGAATAAAGACTTGATTTTTTCATTCCAGCAGAATGCTTCTTTCAGTCACAAATATTCAAAACAAGCTGTGTATTTAAAGCTCCATCCATATAATTCTTTTAAGAATTAACGGAATTAATGCGAATTAAAATTCGCATCAATCGTTTTTTTTATTGCTTCGAGAGGACATTTAGAAATCTTCCTAATGTATTCCTATTCCGGAATATAAAGGTCAATGGTGTGCAACCTAGGGCAAGGTATGGGAGGAGTGTATCACTGCAGTTGCATTGGGGGCACTATTATCCGGTGCGCTATCACCCGGGACACTCCGGTTCAGTGTTTTCCCATCTCCTTGACGCATTCCTCTCAATTGCTAGCCCTCAAGGAGTAGCCCAAGTGACAAGATTGTATGTAAATCCACAAACACAATTAGCTTTGGAATGTCAACATTTGGCTTTTTGATGGGCGATCAGCTTGGGGATTTTGTAAGATTATCAAGTTTCCGGATTATTTCCGTTTACTGATTTAAACTGGGATAGAAATAAAGAGTCAAAAATCCTCTACAACTGCAGCACGTTCAAGACTGACAGCTACATATAAACAATCTAACGATCTAACATTTTTTTGAATAGTTTAAATAGTTGTGCAAAGAAATGTTTCAAACACAGTAAATCACATGATTTCTACCCCTAAAGTACGCATGTAATATTGTGTAAAAACCAAAGAAACTGATTTTACTCAAAATTCGAATAAACATCAAAACAAAAGCCTGAGCTGAACTTTGACAGTTTAATTAAAATACAGTTAGTAGTTTAAAATGTAAATAAATACAGGAAACTGACGAAAAGGGAAACTATTGACCGAAACATCTCTCTTTTGTTCGCGCAAATTGAACGAGTGATTTAAGGTACTACACAATCAAGTGTGTTTACAAGACCAAACAATCAAAGAGATAGGTGTTGTGATCGATATGCGTGAGTTGAATGACTCGATAGCAGGAAAAGACAGCAAAACATTCAGTAATGAGCTTGGATAAGTTAATTAGATTGTGGTGTTGTTTGCGAATGAGAGGAAATGGTATCGCTTGTGCATTGCTACTAAGGCACTTACCGACAGTTGGGACATAGTCCTTCGAGAACTTCTGATAAACATACTGGATGGTCAGCGCTGGAGAAGAGCCAAAACGGTAAGGTTAGTGTTGAAGAAAGGAATATTTTCTCACAACAACAATCAGTTTGGTGGTAAGATAACTTCTAAGCAGTCTGCAACCTTGGGCATCCTTGGTTGTGCAAACAGAATGTCAATTATTGATCCAGTTAGATCGGTCCATGTGCTTTGTTGTAAACCCCGTTAAGCACGATATGTATGGGTTTGTAATGTAAACTGCACGAAATGGTAGATAATCTGAATTTAGCCTATTAAGTATTTACAAATGAGTGCTGCTTCGAGTATTTTTCAGACACATTTTTAAACTATATATCAAACTATAAAGCATCGATTCACAGTTATAAAACATGAAATATCGGTGCGTCAGAACTTTCAATGACTAAATATGGTTTCTTTTAAAGTTCTACGGAAGTTTGAATTACTTTTAGTTAATATGTAGAACGGTGAAATTCTCCTATAGAATCTTGAAAGTTAAGGAAAGTATTCAAATCGTATATGTACATATATAGCTGTACATAACTGATAAAACGATGGTTATCATAAACAAAATCAGTATTGTTTTCCATGGAAATGCGACATTATTTCTACATAACAGATAGCTGTATATGACAAGAGTTAAGTTTTGTTTTATTCACCTAATCAATATGAGTACAATTCACTGACTTTAACCGAAGAGTTTTGCGCGTAAACGAGCGTTTTACTCCACTCAGTACCAACATGTTTTCACTGATATGCAAGTACCTCAAAAGAACATATGCAAACGGCTTTTGTAGTCTCAACAAACAAATTTCTGAGTACAAACCACAAATCATTTCTTTGTTCATTCAGCTTCCCTTCGTAGACATTAGTGCCGCAATATGCAGTATTGGTTGGAAAATAAACTGACGCGTTTGCACTGGTCATATATGCGTACACATATGAGTACAACGGAACAACAAGTATTTTGCATGCTCAGTACATATCGGCTGGATTAGAATATCATTTTCAAGAGAAATATCAAGAGCCATATACCATAGTTTTGAAGTAGATGACTGAGTTAGAATGTTGACAGAATGCTTTTTTATTTAAAACCTTTCACAGAAAGCATGAAGTAAGGATAATTTCAAAAATGAATCTATGATGGCCAAACGTTGCGGAAATCATCATCATATTTGCGAAGAAGTGATAACTGCATAGTTTGCATAAAATTTTCTCTTGTTCAACATTAACATAAGGCAATACAAATTACAATTTAGTTCGCTGCTTTTTATTTTCTTCGCGCTAACAGATTTTGAGTAATTTCGATAAACTTTGACTCCGAACAACAAAACTGACGTGGAAAACCGAAAGTTCGTATTGGGAACGGCTGGAACACACAAATGTTGAGCCGAAAGAATCTGAGTCCAAACGTTGAACAACGAAGTGAAATTTATGCTTTGAAATTTAACAAGCAAACACAAGATCTGATTCTGCAATTATCCACTATATTAATTGTTTAACATCAGTAGCTAGTAAAATTCAAAGTGATGTTGCTTTAAGAACGCTTTTAATGAAACAAATTTCGGCTGCTATTAAAAACTATATCCGGGAAAACAATCGCTGATTGCTACTAAAGTACTTTTTACATGTCATCATTTCATATGATTTTAAAACAAATGGCGACTGCAAAGAACATATCCGAGAAACAATCGCTGAAGTTTGATGCAGCTGAAGAGTGCTTGCTCAATACTTTTAACGTTTCTTCATTTCGAAAATGTTTCCTATATGGCTATGTATTTAAAACTTTCATAAAATGCTCATATCGTGCAGTATATTGTAAACCAAATGAACACAAACTTTACTGGCAAAGTACGCGTTCCTTTTACAATAATTATACAGTCTTCCTAGAATTAAGATCATTTTGTGTAACGCTCAGTATTCTATTCAGCCTCAAATTGTTCTTAAATTGCTCTTATTTTTATATGCATAAAATAGCTGTTCAGGTTGAAAAACTGCGCTTTTATGGATCTGAGACAGGACTATAGTTTAAGATTGATCTTAATTTGTTGTTCTTAAATTTGGGCAAATCTGAGTCTCGGTGTTCTTATAAAGTTTTTTTCTTATAAAAAGGAGTGTAATCATTATAATTATAATATTTGTCCCCAATCGAGAAGACAATTTATGCGGCGACTTAGCTTGCTAAAAATAGCGAATCGCTTTTGAAACAGACTATGCACAACAACCGTGGTTTTCACTGAACATTTGGCAGGAAATCCGGGGTTGTTTATAGCAAACAAAATAGCTTGGTTTGTTTTGTTCGTCTCGGATTTACCTAGAAGAAATTTTCATCCGTTTTATAAATGCGGCGTCTGATTGACCTAGAGACGGAAATTTCAATACTTAAGGCGCCTCCGTTTCTACTTTACCCCCAAGCAAACACTTCAGTTAAGGGTCTTTGGTTTCTGAAAGTATTTTTTAACCGGCCAGATAACCATGTCTTTGTTTTAGTGGCCATCCGATCCTTCAAAATCAGTAGGAAAAATACATAAATTCTTGGCGATAGATTATGGCGTTGGTGATGGCAATGACAATATCGCAAGCTCGATTTCAAGACTTTTCCATCATAAACTTGTTTTGAAAGAACTGAGTTAGTAGTTGTTTGGAAAAAAACATTGGATAATAGAACAATTATTGGACTCCGTTATCGCAAAACATCGTGATTTTATCAGTATCTCGCTGATCAATAATCGATTGTTGGCCACTGACAAATCACGATATTTTGCGATAACAGAGTCCAATACTTGACATACTTGTTTTATAATCGGCGAGTTTAAGATACCTGGAAACGAGGCTGAGGCGGAAGGCACGGCATGAAGTTTCACTTTTAAATAGAGACATGTGCATGTATAATTTCTTTATTCCAGCCATCCATTTTCAGTCAATAACAGGAAAGATCATGTTTTGCCACTCACAAGAGGCCGTAAATAGCCATTCCTGAGTCCGCCTGGGTTTCTGCTGCCGTCCACCTCACTTTCCCGCCTTCCAGGTATCTTAAACTCGCTAATTATTCACCAGAACTGTTTGATCAAGCAACAGAAAAATGGGGCAAAATTAAGCTGCGCTATTCTAGGATATCAAGCAGCTTATAGCTAGATTCCTCGCTGTCCGGATACAACCAATAAAACCAGGAAAGGTGCTACCTCATTTACAAGGGCTTTACTTTTGGATTTCATGCCATGCTGCACTTCACAATAGCTTCAGTCATTTCTCGTTTTAGCTGTTCCTGAAAATATTGCCGTTTCTAGTTAACTGATTAAACAACTATTTAAAACTATCATTAACTATAATATACATGTCGTTTGTGTGATTTCAGTGGTTTTACCCATATTCTTTTGGGTACCCTTGCCACCTTTCGTTTGTATGTTATCTCTGTCATGTAAGCTCTACTCCATTGGTAAAATAAAGAAAATCTTTATCCTGGTAGCTTGCTTCATCTATTTCGCCGCTGACGAAGCAAGCTCAGGTTGCGCGAGGAAAAGGATCTGGTCTTTACGACTTCAGTATCAACACACGCACTGAACCTAAGAATTTTATGTTAAAAGATACCCAACATAATATAAAGAATATAATGAAGTTGTCACCACTTTTGAATGATCTTTTGATCATGCATGATCCAATTTAATTACAACTTCAGGTTGGCATTTCTGTGCCTTGTGCTGCTTTGAAAAACACGCGAAATGCTGCAAACACGAATCGCTCAGTTTTAGTTTTGTGAATCACTTGCTTTTCCGTTGAATAAATATATGTGCAGATATTAATCCCTGCATACTCTTGTACAAAGGTTTCAGTAGTCGGAACTGTTTGAACAAGTAATCTCTTTAAAAACTGAAATATCTGTAATAATCTTGGCAAATTAGCACCCGTTTAATTCTACACTCATGTTAGCCACGTCGAAGAAATGTGAAGGAAAATCGACTAGCACGCATTAGAATATAATTGCAATCATCAGAAGGATGAGAATGTTGCAGTCGGTTTTCTTTTCTTCCTTTTACCAACTCTTTTTTCGGTCTTTTTCGGCATGTGAACGGTAAGCTCATTATTGTCAAAGAAGTACTCAGATAATGTTTAACCCCATATTAATTTTTATTCTTAAATCATCTTGGCGATCTGAAACCATTCTGTTTTATTCTTCTCACCTCCGGGCAAACTCAGCTTCTCTCTGTTTTTCCAAGAACATATTTTGTAAGACCATTAATTCGCTGTAAGAGAGTTTGTGCTTGGTGAAAGAATGTGTACTGAGTAGTTGTTTGTGATTGTACAAATTTTGAAAATATTAGTATAAACTTGTACAATAACCATAGCTATAACTGGAGTCAGGAACAAATCATCAAGCCTGTCAATCATTTACGAACACCCTTGGGCAGATTAATTGAACACAAGTGTGCCTTTCAACACAGCAAATTCGCAAAACCATTTGGGTGTGGTCAATTCACACTGGTCCTAAAGTTTGAGCCGCTTACCATTTGCATGGAAAAACCGAAATCTTCGGTTGGGTATTCAAATGGTGCAGGTCATTTCACTGGGAAGTTCTCGTAAAGACGAAAAACCTCAACCAGTTTATAAACGTACCTGGTTTTTCCATATAATCGCCGGGGTCGCATAGGCAAAAGCCAAAGTCGTTTGAAATTGTGTGATAGTCTTTTGAAAGCTATTGTTTTTACACAAAACGTGTTACTTTGTCTCGTTTTCAAAGTAACACGTAATGTACATGGAAACAAGGCTTACTATACATACACTCTTTCTTATAAGAACCTTTTCTATAACAACGTTGATGCTCAAATACAAAAATTTCTGAACATGTTTAAGAATTAACATGGCCTCAGGCTGAGACTAAACAAGGAACATCTATTTCTATAGATTTTGAAAATGGAACGGGGAACCGCTGCTAAATATCGTGAGTGAGCAGTACAATTTCACATTTGATTACAGGCGATAGCATTGCATTTGAGTATATATATTCATCGGAAGTTGTTTCCGAACAACAAAACAGTTTCAGTTGAATACGTCAGGGCTTGGTCGCAAGGGGTTGCAATTTCAGTTAATAGTGGTGATTGGCGGTGTGTTTTCAAATGCTTCAGTGTATCTATTCATATATATTTGCACAAATACCTGAGTTTCGCACGACTATCACTATCAGCTAGATTTAGAACAAGCTGTAGCTGTGGATCGTATCAAGTCACGCTATCTCACAGTTCACACTACTCGACAGGGAGATTTTCCGGCAAGGCAAAGTTTCACGTAATATCGAACAAGCTGAACCGCCCAAAACACATATCTTTGGGGTTTTTGTTTCGTCCTCATATCCGGAAGATCTGGAGCGACTCAATTAATCAAAACTGCTGTTATTCAGTGTTAAAAGACTATACAGCATGTATTATGCCACAATTCGAAAAATGGGTTATTTAATTATTTTTAATATGAAGGCAAAACGCCGACTATAAACGACCAAACGGAGCAAATGATATCAATTGAAGTTTTGCTTTCAGTGATCCTAGGCACGACATCTGCTTTTCGTATTCGGCACTTTAATGGTCTGTAGGATATCTTCCTTTAGTTACACTGAGTAAAACAGTGACATCCGTCGTGGATGCTACAGTCAGCATCTCAAAGAAAACGAGAGTTTCTATCAGCTTTTGCTCAAGGTATCCCCAACGAGACTGGGAGGTGAGTAGAGAAGTTGTGTTTCAGTTTATGTACTTGAAAATATGTTTTCCACGACGATTTAAAAATCATTCACTTTTTCATAGCAGATTATAGGGTTGGTGTCGACTGTTTATTTAAGTACTGGAATAGAACTAATTTGTCATAATTCAACTTCGACTTGTTACAAGTAGACTCACACGTCACACGAGCTACAATTATCCAAGGAATGAAGACTGATAAATGCAACGAGTCTCGCTGGATAATACCTGCTTGCAAGTGATTTGTGAGTCAACTTGTAGCAAGTCTAAATTCAATTATCGGTTGCAATATATCACGGCTACGTCAGTGCTGACTGATTGTTTTACTTCTCATATAGTTATACAGTTGATAGCCAAAGCAGCCAGCCTGGCCGATATTGTTCAACTGCAGTTACTGTTAACAAATCGTTCAAAGCAAGCTACTAAATAGCTCCAAATGTTAGATTCGTGCACGGCTCTTAATACCTTCAACCACTTTACCAATTAACTCAAAGTCGGAGATTTAGACCAACTTGAATGGAATAATAAATGTGTGAAATTTCACAGGTCTTTATAACACTGGTTTGACTTGGCTAGAGTTTGGGAATTAAATGTTACCTTGACTAAAGGCTGAAGTCCGAACCCTTCCACTGGTGGCAGTTTGCACAAAGATGTTGCAATATAACAAGGCAAATTTAAGTCGCCGAAATGTTTATACAGTCCTTGAAAGTTTCTTTCTTTAGTTGCATTTATTACACACACACACACACACCAGATGATTTTCGTCGAAATTCAGTCGTTGTTCTTATCTTTTGGCCAATTTAACCGAAACTGTTCTTTTTTTAAAAAGCTATAGTTTTATATGTAAAATGGCTGTTTTTCAGTTGAAAAAGTGTAGTTTTGTAGGTCTGAGTTCTTAGGTTGTTCTTAAAATTTGAGCCGAAATCTGAGCCTCAGAGTTTTTATGAAGTTGTTCTTATATTTAAAAAAACCACTGAGCAGTAATCACGTAAAGCAGTATACTTTTCGCAACATGATATAGATTAAGTTTCCCTCGTAACATTGCAATTATACATGTTTTTGTTGTTCAAAAAAAAACAAGAAACAGCAGCACTACCAATGTGACATCTTGGTGTTTGTACATTGCAGTAGTAAAGTTTACAGCTTTATTGGCTCGGTTAAGTTGGGCCAAAATCAATTTTGATAAAAAAAAAAATAGAACTTTTTGTTTACATGCAAAATATACAAATAAGATTGGCTAGGTGCTATATTAATTAACGGAACTCAGTTGACCAGTTAAGACTGATCTAGCCCTTCCATCCCTCTTAAAACAACTGGAAATACTAAAAAATATAGTTTATGTTTGTGGACAAATATTTTCCAAACAAAATATTCAAATGAGTGAGAGGGGTTGAAGATGAAGGGAGTACTGGCTGTGGGCAAGTCATTTTACTAATACTTTTACTTAGATATATTTGTTTGGCAAGGATAGTATAGTAACATGGCAGAAATCTTTTTACAGTTAAGACCCAGAAGCCCAACTGAAGACGTCTACTTTGTCTTTAGAGGCGGTACCATTTTGGCACGTGAGCCCACAAAGCACTGGATGAAAACGTTTTTCGATCACTAAGCGTGATTTCTGATCATGATAGTGCGCTGAGACGGAGCCACTTTCTCGACTGAACTTGATCGTAGAAGCTAGGGCCTTGGCCGCTTTTGATCATTCTTTACGGCTTCTTTGTTACAATTTACAAGCAAGAGAAGTTATGGCAGCGAAGCCACACTCAAAATCGACACGAAAATGCAGTCGCTATCAGTAGCTAGTCCTTATAACATGCCATTACAGTAACAGCCGGTATCACTTGACAACATCTGCCCCATGTGTCTTGTGAATTAACGCGCAGTGTAGCTAGCCCTTAAAGCCTGTCCAGGTAACTTCTCCATGGGTCTTGTGAATAAGTCAAAGTCAAACAAAGGCTAAACCTTTCAGCGATGCAGTAAACTCGATTAAACACCCCGAATCTCTCACCTGTTTTTCAGTTTTAAAATATTTATTTACTGTATGGCACTTAAATTATCAAAGACGTGCGTAGTCATGCACATGCCATGTTGCTGCCAGTTAATTTTATGGTAGCTCAAGATGTTAGCTTATCAGCTTATCAACCCTTATACTGACTCTCACTCATGTACACGTGCCTTGTTCATAAACCAGAGACAAACTATTAAAGGCTAAATGATTGAAGTAAGCCCGATAAAACTTATCCGGATGAATTTGGCTCGAACGGAACTGTGGAACTTACACCTTTCGGTTGTATTGCCAACTGCTGGAAAGTGCAGAAATATTTAACAATGATTACACGAACACGCGTTGGATATGAGGTGTTGATAGCCGATTTCGCTATTTTCACCTCATATCTCTAAACATCACATATCCAACACGTGAACCAATCTAAATTGGTGTATACCTGCGATCAGGCCTTCGTGGAGGCGCAAAGAAAAATAATAAGAGAGACAAATGAGAAACGAAGGCCTGACACAAATCGCGACAAACTGCATGTTTCTACATCCAAAATTTGGATGTAATTTTGATTGGTTACTTTAACAATCGGCTGGAAAAACACGCACTCTCATTGGTTACCTAAAATTCAAGCCACGGATGTCTGAAAATGCTTTCAGAAAATATTTTCAAAAATTATGTGCGCGACCAAGAAAAGAGTCAGCAGTTGCTCTGGGTCGTCGTGATCTTCTTGCTTCCTATTTTGCCGTCTGGTTACGGGAAAAGTCTTATTAATCAAATATTGTAAAAGCTACACGA
>JAOEHT020013148.1:0-23675 GCA_025448195.2 Parazoanthus atlanticus | reverse complement strand
AAGACGGCTGCTGAATTTTTAACTTTCCGTTTTCCTTTTTCTTGTTTGTATAACTCATTCGTTTCTTTTTTGTTTTACGTGAAGGTGTGTGAATGGGAAAAAATTAGAAGCTTCATTCTTGAGGCCGCACGAAGATTGAAATGATTCATACTCTAAGGCTACGTTCACACGGTACCGGACGAATTCGTGCGTTTAGGTGTTTCGTTAACACGGAACCACGCTAACCGTACAAAAATTTAGACGCCTAACCGTTCAAAAATTCGACCTTCAAAATCGAGGACGAATTTTTAGCCGGTACGGTCGAAAATTTGACCGGCGCGATGTAAACACCTTGACCGTTCAAATTTTTTTACGGCAAAGGCGTGGTTGCATGGATGTGTGGTAACTTTTCCTCGACGCCATTTTGGATTTGGTAAGGTAGCGATCTGCGCATGGGCAGATGGTAAAACCACTGACAAAAGTTAATATTCAACCTGGTTCATCAGTTCCGTGAGAACAGAGCGAAAATATTGAACGGTTCCATGTGAACAAAATATCCGGTCATATTTTTCAACCGGTGGAAAATTCGTCCGGTACCGTGTGAACGTAACCTAACGCTCACGTTCCCTATAAAGCCCCAGAATTGAGCTTTTCGCGTTCTGTTTTCTAAAGACTATGACGGAAAGGTGGCCATGCCAGCTGGTTGCATTCCCACGTGAAGTTATTGTACTCTATAATTAAGTCTATTGTTTTGTAACGTTCTCGTTGACGTTCCCGTCCATGTTGCTAAAGCTCTTTAATTAAACACCAGCTGAAGACGTGTTCTAGCTGTTTTTTAACATTTTTAAAATATAGTAAGGAACATAAAATGAATTTCCATGTGACCTAGCCTGGTGTCGACACTTGAGAGGTTGGAAAAACACTCGATTCGCTGGCAAACCGCTCTGTTACGTGTTGTACTATCGTGTTCTCCCAATCTCCGGCGTTTTGACATCAGGCAGTGCCAGATTTGAAACCCATTTTATATTCCTTAACATTTTCCAAAAGGTATTAAAAACAAATGCAAGCATGATAGGCGTCATTCGGGTAAGATTGGTTCCCAAACATTTTTTAGAAAAGATTTTTGGGACAAACACACGTCCATCTACCTTTAATGTGTCCATCTAATTAAATGATAAATACAATTGGTTAGCGGCCTTAAACAGCATCAAATTAGCACAACAAAAATAAATGAATAGAATAAAATAGTTGAAACCAAGCTCTGTTGTGTTACTTATCATGATGAGAGCTAGTAAATAAATAAATAAATAAATAAATAAATAAATAAATAAATAAATAAATAAATAAATAAATAAACAAATAACTAAATAGTTATTGATAATTCATTATTAATAATAGTAGCAACCAATGTTAGCAGTTCGTGCGAGGTTAAGTTAAAAACATTTCCAGGGATTGAGCTTGGACAACGTGGAAAGTATGAAAACTTGTGATAATTTGTCTGTGTAAAGGGTACTCACTGTCACAATAAATAATATTTATACATTACCATTTTTTCATCTTGTGCTTCGGTGCGCCGTATCCATTCCAGTCCTCCTAGGAACATTCCAAGGATGCCAAAGATGACAATCAATACGATATAATTCCATGCAATCCTTTCCTTTCTTACGGAGCCACGTTTCTGCTTCACTTTGAATTTAATTAAGGCAACTTGAGGGGGTTTGGTAACTAGATTTTCAGCCGTAACCATGACAACAAATATTCCAGTTGTCTGATATCGGAGCTCTGTGATTGTTATTGTGCCGCCATGGTTCAAATGTTTCACATCGGGAAGTTGTGTTCCGTTCAAAGTGACATTGTAATGTGCATTTGTTCCTGTTCTTATAAACCACGAGACAGTGATTTCACTTTCGAACAATACATCTACAACTGGTTGGATACTTAGACCGCTGATTCGTTCCTCAATTGTGCAAACTGTAGTTGACGAATAAGTGTGTACACTCTCAGCGCAGTTTACAAAAACTCTAAAATTGCCAGATGTGTTATAAGAATGATTGACACGAAAGATAAAAGTTTGTGTATCGTTATTAGTATGATAGTTCTGGTTCTGAACACAAGAGTTGTTAAGTGTGTATGCAGTTTCGGGTGTGCCTCCAAAGCTGATGTTGCATCGTACATCGAGTTTGTTCGATAGCGGACTGGTGAACTCCAAAGAAACCCTAGAAGTTTCGTTTAAGGCAACAACAGGGCATCCCAGAGTTAAGTAGAACTTTTGTGTCGCGGTGGATGTTACCTGCAGAACTGAAGAAAATAAAGGTTAAATCCAAAGTCTTAGAAGCACTACAATGTCCAGTATTTTGTACCAAACACGATTAATAGTTCTATTTATTGAATGCATTAAATGCATTGCGCATTTTCCCAACACTTTAAATTATTTTTTTGACTTTGCATTGGAGCAAAATTAGGAACATGTGTGAAATAAACTGAACGTACGTTCCACTGATAGCATACTTGTCAAAAAAGGAATTGAAATCCGTTCTGTTTGTTTGAGAGTTAGTGTACTTAGTTAACACAGTCAAATTTTCTGTAATGTGACTTTATCGTAACTCTTAAAGGGACTTTCAACTGAGTAAAAGAAACGACTGGTTCCAAAGGAGAAATATAACTTTGTAATGGGGGTTTAACTTGCCTAAATCAGTTTTTGATATGAAGGGAAAATTTGAGTGGTTGATGGAGTTCGTATATGGATTGTATCATTTGAAGCTTCGTAACTTTTTAATAACGCGTTTAACGTCAAGAACAAAGAGTAGTTACAGCTGTCTAGTGACATCAGAGAGATTGACAAAAGTATAGTTATATTTATGAGATTAAATAGAAGGCAGTCATCTATCATAATGCAATTTTTTTTAAAAATGCTTCACATTTTGTCAGTTTTCCTTTATAGTGAACGATAGTGATGTTTGCTACCTTTTCTAGTAGTACATCATGAACGCGTTATTTAAAAGCATGAAAGCTTTAATTGGTACTTTTCTTATGCCGAAAACTGCTCCAGAAAAATAAAACCCTTCTAGCGTAAAAACAGTATTAACTAGTCGTGTATTTTATTAATGAGAACCCCATTAAACTCACCACGCGCGGTGAAACTTTTCTTTGGCAACACAAAACAAAACAAAAGAAGAAATATTGTCGAAAACTGTGGAAAAAAGAAATAGAAATTTGTTACGATTTCTTCTAGTTACACTGAAAACGTTCAAACATGACTCAGTTGTAAACAAGTTATCGCATTATCATCATCATCATCATCATCACAATATAATAATAATAATGATGATGATAACAACAATATTAATAATAATAGTAATGGTTTATTAAACAGATCCACTATGTGGCTCTTTTTTGCTTAAACATTGCGGAATACATAACCTAAAATATAACACTATAAGATGTACAACATTATATAATTGGAAGTAATAATAAGGAACTGTACAAGTAATGATAACTACATAGAAGAGTACTAAAGTACATATGTAACTCTAACAAAAAGTCCAAAAGGTAAAGAGTTGGCTTTATCATTAGCTTTGGCCAGGCGACAGAAGGAAAGCAGACAAAGAAGTAGAGTTAGTTACCAGGTAAAGGGATGAATGAAGCAATGCCTTGGAACGTACCAGTTTGACTTTCAAAGGGTACTTTCAGATTAATACAACGCAATATCAATGGTTGCAATTTTGAAAAAGTAAAGAACGAAATACGCTCAGAATATATGGTGCAAGCTAACTGTAGTAGCCATAAGCTAGACAGAGGCAGTTGATTTATGTTTGTTGCAAAAAAGGTCAAGAGAAAATTCAGAAAATACGAGTAAAAATGGAAAGTGTAAATAGGAATGACATATTTTGAGGTATCTTACATATAAAGTATGTATGGATATTTGAAAGTAAAAAATATAATGGTTGCAATTGAATCTATTACATGTACAATGGCAATCAGATACTATACAGTGGCAGGTAAATTAGTGCCATGGTACGAAAGAAGAACAAATAAGTATGATTTGTGCTAGTTAACATTAAGCTTGGTGTACGATTCAAGCAAATAACATTTCAATTTCTTTTTGAATTTTTCTTTTCCAAGCTTAATACATTAAGCTCGTTGGCTGAACGAAGAGTTCTATTGGGAGTGTGTAATTCAAGTTTAGGATTACGAGGCAAGTCAGTGTGACGAAGAGCTTTGAATTCAAGGTGTAACAGATCGAGAACTGATTCTACGTTCTAAATGAGAAGCAAGCCAAAATCGAAATGGTTATTTTATTTGAAAAAAGTTGAGTTCAAACCCGTAAACTATTTTAGAATACTTGTTGACATTTACCTTCATTTCTGGCAACTGAAATGTTTTAGGCTACTGAGCAGGTGTTGTTCAAATACGTTCAAATACCTCGAGATGGACATTTCCATTTACTCTCACTATCCAGCGTTCTCCATACATATCACGATCAGGTCCCTCACTCTGAACGGTTTACTGGTAACTGAAATAAGCAACATATTTGCTGGCAGGGAAGAGTGCTCGCAAACTTGACTGAATTGTACAATCTCTTCAAAACGACAGGACGCTCTAATACTTGTGTTCAAATATTAAACTCAGTACTCCACTGAAGCAAAGTCGTCGGATTAAATAGTTCTTTGCGGTATAGAGCGTTTCTTTTTAAGTTTGAGAACAAAACAGTCTAAGAATTACTTGAGACCTACCTAATGCATGCACTATTGTTAACTCGATAAATTGATTGGTGTTAGTTTGGAAATTGTTTCAATTTTGTCAGCAGGTGGTTTTTTTGGAATGATTTAGATAAGCACGACTACATTATTAAATAGAATGTAAACATTTTGTAACTGTTGCAGACAAATAACTTGTTTTTCATAGGTCTTTGAATGAATCATTCTGAGTATTAAATTTTATAACAAAAACTCCTTGTTGTCATATATTAAAGTAAGTAGAACCAAAACAAAAAATTGGGTTAAGCTGATTATAAAAATTAATTTTCAACTCCATGCACTTTCGCAAGGTGCGAGCGAAAAAATGCCCAACCAGCTCAGTTTAATCTCGTTTAATCTGTGGGATGGAAACAAAACAAATGTGGGTTACTCTAATATTTCAATGTAAACAATAACCAATGTAATGCCAGATACTTGGGATTTTTAAAGCACATAACAGAACCATATCTAAGAATTTTAAGTTCGAATAAGAATAAAAGTCGGAACGTCTAATTTTAAGACGAGGCTGAGCGAAAATGATTATTCTTATTTGTGCGATATGAGCCTGAAATTTAATGTGTTTTTAAGATTACCGTACAGTCTGGAGTGGGCTAAAACATCAAAATTTTAACCATTATAAGTAGCTTCTGGAAAGATCTTTAACACAAAGAAAAATTTCTTCGAAAATCTCAAACTGTTATTGAGATATTGCGAACGAAAGACTTCACCGGAAGTTATTTGATACTCAACTGCTCTTTCTTTTTCTCGAAACAAATACGATAGCACAAAGTGTCACACACAACCCTGACAATTAGATTAATTAGATTTCCCTTTGTTTTAATATTTTTTCCTATTTTATGTCTTGCGTGATAGGCCCTCCCTTTACAGGACTGCAAAAATATGAATAAAGGTTGAATAAAGGCAAAGGTTGGCCTGTTGCATTAAAATTTGGTAAAACGGTAGCTTTATATTAAGTCACGTCCAAAACTGTGCCAGGGAATTTTTGTTTCTATCTTACTGACTTTGACAGTCTTCATTTACGCGCCTTTCAAATCTCGGATTTTTTTAAAATAAACTCTAAAAATGAATGACGTGCTGAGTTTAAAAAGGTGACACTGAATTGACGGCATAAAATGCAATTTGAGACCTCATGAAGGAAAATTGTTATATAGGTCGGAAACTACTCTCTAAACTGAAATATATCACAACTTTCCAAAACTTATTCTTACCATCATTTGGATAATTTTACGGGTTCTCCATTGAAATATAGGTTTTTAGGTATCTGACTAATATTAACAGAGTTATAGCTTGATATATGAAAACACCGCTTAAAGTGTAAAGCCGGGGACACACTAGATGATTTTATACGCCGATCGCAGCGATTATCGCTCTTTTTCCTTCCCAGGGCATTTGCGAAAGGAAATGTCCGCTATTGTAAAAAGTTATGTGATAAAATCACGAAATTTGATTGGTTGAATGAACTAGACGGACCAGCTGCAAATCTCTGCGAACTGTAGCGTATCTAATCGCTGATATCTGACATGCTAGGTACCAGTGATCTTATACGCCAGTCGCTGCGATCAGCGAAATTTGTTATCGCAGTAGGTGATACACTAAGCGAAGTTCTCCAATCGCTACGATCGACGAACAAAATCGCCTAGTGTGTCCCCGGCTTAATACTTCAAGCGAATATTACGCGTACATGATCTACGTCATAGGCGCCACGCAACTGCTATGACTCATCAGCTATTAGCACTGAGACGTGATATCATGTTGTAGCGCAGGTACTCAAATATTTATAACTGTATTCGGTCACTTTAATCTGTTGTGGTTGATAGATGTGTCCGATGAGCATTGAGGGCATGTGTTTTGACCTGCTCTCTAATTCGTATGCAGTGGATGGCCACCAGATTGAGTCCAGTACTTTATTATAGCATATTATAGGGTTGATAAATCTAAATGAACACGAGCTAGCGTCCATAGCAAACGAGGCAAAGCCAAAAACAATACATATATATATATATATATATGTATTGTTTTTGGCTTTGCCTCGTTTGCTATGGACGCTAGCTCGTGTTCATTTAGATTTATCAACCCTATAATATGCTATAATAAAGTACTGGACTCAATCTGGTGGCCATCCACTGCATACGAATTAGAGAGCAGGTCAAAACACATGCCCTCAATGCTCATCGGACACATCTATCAACCACAACAGATTAAAGTGACCGAATACAGTTATAAATATTTGAGTACCTGCGCTACAACATGATATCACGTCTCAGTGCTAATAGCTGATGAGTCATAGCAGTTGCGTGGCGCCTATGACGTAGATCATGTACGCGTAATATTCGCTTGAAGTATTAAGCCGGGGACACACTAGGCGATTTTGTTCGTCGATCGTAGCGATTGGAGAACTTCGCTTAGTGTATCACCTACTGCGATAACAAATTTCGCTGATCGCAGCGACTGGCGTATAAGATCACTGGTACCTAGCATGTCAGATATCAGCGATTAGATACGCTACAGTTCGCAGAGATTTGCAGCTGGTCCGTCTAGTTCATTCAACCAATCAAATTTCGTGATTTTATCACATAACTTTTTACAATAGCGGACATTTCCTTTCGCAAATGCCCTGGGAAGGAAAAAGAGCGATAATCGCTGCGATCGGCGTATAAAATCATCTAGTGTGTCCCCGGCTTTACACTTTAAGCGGTGTTTTCATATATCAAGCTATAACTCTGTTAATATTAGTCAGATACCTAAAAACCTATATTTCAATGGAGAACCCGTAAAATTATCCAAATGATGGTAAGAATAAGTTTTGGAAAGTTGTGATATATTTCAGTTTAGAGAGTAGTTTCCGACCTATATAACAATTTTCCTTCATGAGGTCTCAAATTGCATTTTATGCCGTCAATTCAGTGTCACCTTTTTAAACTCAGCACGTCATTCATTTTTAGAGTTTATTTTAAAAAAATCCGAGATTTGAAAGGCGCGTAAATGAAGACTGTCAAAGTCAGTAAGATAGAAACAAAAATTCCCTGGCACAGTTTTGGACGTGACTTAATATAAAGCTACCGTTTTACCAAATTTTAATGCAACAGGCCAACCTTTGCCTTTATTCAACCTTTATTCATATTTTTGCAGTCCTGTAAAGGGAGGGCCTATCACGCAAGACATAAAATAGGAAAAAATATTAAAACAAAGGGAAATCTAATTAATCTAATTGTCAGGGTTGTGTGTGACACTTTGTGCTATCGTATTTGTTTCGAGAAAAAGAAAGAGCAGTTGAGTATCAAATAACTTCCGGTGAAGTCTTTCGTTCGCAATATCTCAATAACAGTTTGAGATTTTCGAAGAAATTTTTCTTTGTGTTAAAGATCTTTCCAGAAGCTACTTATAATGGTTAAAATTTTGATGTTTTAGCCCACTCCAGACTGTACGGTAATCTTAAAAACACATTAAATTTCAGGCTCATATCGCACAAATAAGAATAATCATTTTCGCTCAGCCTCGTCTTAAAATTAGACGTTCCGACTTTTATTCTTATTCGAACTTAAAATTCTTAGATATGGTTCTGTTATGTGCTTTAAAAATCCCAAGTATCTGGCATTACATTGGTTATTGTTTACATTGAAATATTAGAGTAACCCACATTTGTTTTGTTTCCATCCCACAGATTAAACGAGATTAAACTGAGCTGGTTGGGCATTTTTTCGCTCGCACCTTGCGAAAGTGCATGGAGTTGAAAATTAATTTTTATAATCAGCTTAACCCAATTTTTTGTTTTGGTTCTACTTACTTTAATATATGACAACAAGGAGTTTTTGTTATAAAATTTAATACTCAGAATGATTCATTCAAAGACCTATGAAAAACAAGTTATTTGTCTGCAACAGTTACAAAATGTTTACATTCTATTTAATAATGTAGTCGTGCTTATCTAAATCATTCCAAAAAAACCACCTGCTGACAAAATTGAAACAATTTCCAAACTAACACCAATCAATTTATCGAGTTAACAATAGTGCATGCATTAGGTAGGTCTCAAGTAATTCTTAGACTGTTTTGTTCTCAAACTTAAAAAGAAACGCTCTATACCGCAAAGAACTATTTAATCCGACGACTTTGCTTCAGTGGAGTACTGAGTTTAATATTTGAACACAAGTATTAGAGCGTCCTGTCGTTTTGAAGAGATTGTACAATTCAGTCAAGTTTGCGAGCACTCTTCCCTGCCAGCAAATATGTTGCTTATTTCAGTTACCAGTAAACCGTTCAGAGTGAGGGACCTGATCGTGATATGTATGGAGAACGCTGGATAGTGAGAGTAAATGGAAATGTCCATCTCGAGGTATTTGAACGTATTTGAACAACACCTGCTCAGTAGCCTAAAACATTTCAGTTGCCAGAAATGAAGGTAAATGTCAACAAGTATTCTAAAATAGTTTACGGGTTTGAACTCAACTTTTTTCAAATAAAATAACCATTTCGATTTTGGCTTGCTTCTCATTTAGAACGTAGAATCAGTTCTCGATCTGTTACACCTTGAATTCAAAGCTCTTCGTCACACTGACTTGCCTCGTAATCCTAAACTTGAATTACACACTCCCAATAGAACTCTTCGTTCAGCCAACGAGCTTAATGTATTAAGCTTGGAAAAGAAAAATTCAAAAAGAAATTGAAATGTTATTTGCTTGAATCGTACACCAAGCTTAATGTTAACTAGCACAAATCATACTTATTTGTTCTTCTTTCGTACCATGGCACTAATTTACCTGCCACTGTATAGTATCTGATTGCCATTGTACATGTAATAGATTCAATTGCAACCATTATATTTTTTACTTTCAAATATCCATACATACTTTATATGTAAGATACCTCAAAATATGTCATTCCTATTTACACTTTCCATTTTTACTCGTATTTTCTGAATTTTCTCTTGACCTTTTTTGCAACAAACATAAATCAACTGCCTCTGTCTAGCTTATGGCTACTACAGTTAGCTTGCACCATATATTCTGAGCGTATTTCGTTCTTTACTTTTTCAAAATTGCAACCATTGATATTGCGTTGTATTAATCTGAAAGTACCCTTTGAAAGTCAAACTGGTACGTTCCAAGGCATTGCTTCATTCATCCCTTTACCTGGTAACTAACTCTACTTCTTTGTCTGCTTTCCTTCTGTCGCCTGGCCAAAGCTAATGATAAAGCCAACTCTTTACCTTTTGGACTTTTTGTTAGAGTTACATATGTACTTTAGTACTCTTCTATGTAGTTATCATTACTTGTACAGTTCCTTATTATTACTTCCAATTATATAATGTTGTACATCTTATAGTGTTATATTTTAGGTTATGTATTCCGCAATGTTTAAGCAAAAAAGAGCCACATAGTGGATCTGTTTAATAAACCATTACTATTATTATTAATATTGTTGTTATCATCATCATTATTATTATTATATTGTGATGATGATGATGATGATGATAATGCGATAACTTGTTTACAACTGAGTCATGTTTGAACGTTTTCAGTGTAACTAGAAGAAATCGTAACAAATTTCTATTTCTTTTTTCCACAGTTTTCGACAATATTTCTTCTTTTGTTTTGTTTTGTGTTGCCAAAGAAAAGTTTCACCGCGCGTGGTGAGTTTAATGGGGTTCTCATTAATAAAATACACGACTAGTTAATACTGTTTTTACGCTAGAAGGGTTTTATTTTTCTGGAGCAGTTTTCGGCATAAGAAAAGTACCAATTAAAGCTTTCATGCTTTTAAATAACGCGTTCATGATGTACTACTAGAAAAGGTAGCAAACATCACTATCGTTCACTATAAAGGAAAACTGACAAAATGTGAAGCATTTTTAAAAAAAATTGCATTATGATAGATGACTGCCTTCTATTTAATCTCATAAATATAACTATACTTTTGTCAATCTCTCTGATGTCACTAGACAGCTGTAACTACTCTTTGTTCTTGACGTTAAACGCGTTATTAAAAAGTTACGAAGCTTCAAATGATACAATCCATATACGAACTCCATCAACCACTCAAATTTTCCCTTCATATCAAAAACTGATTTAGGCAAGTTAAACCCCCATTACAAAGTTATATTTCTCCTTTGGAACCAGTCGTTTCTTTTACTCAGTTGAAAGTCCCTTTAAGAGTTACGATAAAGTCACATTACAGAAAATTTGACTGTGTTAACTAAGTACACTAACTCTCAAACAAACAGAACGGATTTCAATTCCTTTTTTGACAAGTATGCTATCAGTGGAACGTACGTTCAGTTTATTTCACACATGTTCCTAATTTTGCTCCAATGCAAAGTCAAAAAAATAATTTAAAGTGTTGGGAAAATGCGCAATGCATTTAATGCATTCAATAAATAGAACTATTAATCGTGTTTGGTACAAAATACTGGACATTGTAGTGCTTCTAAGACTTTGGATTTAACCTTTATTTTCTTCAGTTCTGCAGGTAACATCCACCGCGACACAAAAGTTCTACTTAACTCTGGGATGCCCTGTTGTTGCCTTAAACGAAACTTCTAGGGTTTCTTTGGAGTTCACCAGTCCGCTATCGAACAAACTCGATGTACGATGCAACATCAGCTTTGGAGGCACACCCGAAACTGCATACACACTTAACAACTCTTGTGTTCAGAACCAGAACTATCATACTAATAACGATACACAAACTTTTATCTTTCGTGTCAATCATTCTTATAACACATCTGGCAATTTTAGAGTTTTTGTAAACTGCGCTGAGAGTGTACACACTTATTCGTCAACTACAGTTTGCACAATTGAGGAACGAATCAGCGGTCTAAGTATCCAACCAGTTGTAGATGTATTGTTCGAAAGTGAAATCACTGTCTCGTGGTTTATAAGAACAGGAACAAATGCACATTACAATGTCACTTTGAACGGAACACAACTTCCCGATGTGAAACATTTGAACCATGGCGGCACAATAACAATCACAGAGCTCCGATATCAGACAACTGGAATATTTGTTGTCATGGTTACGGCTGAAAATCTAGTTACCAAACCCCCTCAAGTTGCCTTAATTAAATTCAAAGTGAAGCAGAAACGTGGCTCCGTAAGAAAGGAAAGGATTGCATGGAATTATATCGTATTGATTGTCATCTTTGGCATCCTTGGAATGTTCCTAGGAGGACTGGAATGGATACGGCGCACCGAAGCACAAGATGAAAAAATGGTAATGTATAAATATTATTTATTGTGACAGTGAGTACCCTTTACACAGACAAATTATCACAAGTTTTCATACTTTCCACGTTGTCCAAGCTCAATCCCTGGAAATGTTTTTAACTTAACCTCGCACGAACTGCTAACATTGGTTGCTACTATTATTAATAATGAATTATCAATAACTATTTAGTTATTTGTTTATTTATTTATTTATTTATTTATTTATTTATTTATTTATTTATTTATTTATTTATTTATTTACTAGCTCTCATCATGATAAGTAACACAACAGAGCTTGGTTTCAACTATTTTATTCTATTCATTTATTTTTGTTGTGCTAATTTGATGCTGTTTAAGGCCGCTAACCAATTGTATTTATCATTTAATTAGATGGACACATTAAAGGTAGATGGACGTGTGTTTGTCCCAAAAATCTTTTCTAAAAAATGTTTGGGAACCAATCTTACCCGAATGACGCCTATCATGCTTGCATTTGTTTTTAATACCTTTTGGAAAATGTTAAGGAATATAAAATGGGTTTCAAATCTGGCACTGCCTGATGTCAAAACGCCGGAGATTGGGAGAACACGATAGTACAACACGTAACAGAGCGGTTTGCCAGCGAATCGAGTGTTTTTCCAACCTCTCAAGTGTCGACACCAGGCTAGGTCACATGGAAATTCATTTTATGTTCCTTACTATATTTTAAAAATGTTAAAAAACAGCTAGAACACGTCTTCAGCTGGTGTTTAATTAAAGAGCTTTAGCAACATGGACGGGAACGTCAACGAGAACGTTACAAAACAATAGACTTAATTATAGAGTACAATAACTTCACGTGGGAATGCAACCAGCTGGCATGGCCACCTTTCCGTCATAGTCTTTAGAAAACAGAACGCGAAAAGCTCAATTCTGGGGCTTTATAGGGAACGTGAGCGTTAGGTTACGTTCACACGGTACCGGACGAATTTTCCACCGGTTGAAAAATATGACCGGATATTTTGTTCACATGGAACCGTTCAATATTTTCGCTCTGTTCTCACGGAACTGATGAACCAGGTTGAATATTAACTTTTGTCAGTGGTTTTACCATCTGCCCATGCGCAGATCGCTACCTTACCAAATCCAAAATGGCGTCGAGGAAAAGTTACCACACATCCATGCAACCACGCCTTTGCCGTAAAAAAATTTGAACGGTCAAGGTGTTTACATCGCGCCGGTCAAATTTTCGACCGTACCGGCTAAAAATTCGTCCTCGATTTTGAAGGTCGAATTTTTGAACGGTTAGGCGTCTAAATTTTTGTACGGTTAGCGTGGTTCCGTGTTAACGAAACACCTAAACGCACGAATTCGTCCGGTACCGTGTGAACGTAGCCTTAGAGTATGAATCATTTCAATCTTCGTGCGGCCTCAAGAATGAAGCTTCTAATTTTTTCCCATTCACACACCTTCACGTAAAACAAAAAAGAAACGAATGAGTTATACAAACAAGAAAAAGGAAAACGGAAAGTTAAAAATTCAGCAGCCGTCTTTGTTGACGTTCCCGTCTTAGTTGCTAAAGCTCTCTAATAGTGTTCAAGGACCTTGAGTTCTTAATCTTAGGTGGGAGAGAGCCCACAGGGTCGGTGATGATGCAGAAAAGGAGCGACCACCATGTGTTTTAAGGTTGAAGACACATTGACTGGAGGAGCGAAGACTTCTGGAAGGACATTAATTAAGATTTAAATTGGTCACATGTACTGTGGAGCTTGTCCGTTAAGGGCTTTGTAAATTAGCAGAAGAATTTTGGAGGAGGTTTGCTGATCAACAGGACACCAGTGGAGCTCAGTAGTTATATTGTAGTGAAGTGTTCAAACTTGGAGATAAAATTCATGAGGCGAACTGCGGCGCCAGTAATAACAAGAGAACAAATCCGGTACAGCGAAAGAGAAGCCAAGATGGCGGACGAACAATCAACAACGAATGAATCCAGGAGCATGCGCACACTGGGCCCGCCGCTGGCGCAACCCAACCACTGGCGCGGTATGAAGGACGTTGTGAAGTTTCTTTGTTGAATACTTGGGGTTTTCATACAGAAGAGAGTTGTAAAAGTCTAGTTGAGAGGTCACAACGGCATGGATGGGAATTTCAGCTGTCTTTCTTGATAGGTACTTTCTGATGCAAGATATGTTTCAGAGATGGTGAAAGGCAGATTTACAGATTTTGTTGATTTTCAGGGACACTGTCATTGTCTTATTAAAAATTGCGCCGATGTTTTTAACGGGTATATTGTGTCGTTTCCAGACGCTATTTAGAGTAAAAGACAGCCAGTTCGGTTTTATAAGTGTTTAAATTCAAGTTTATTCAAAGTCGTTCAATTGCGTAAGTTCAACAAGCATGCTTCAATAATTCGCTTTCGTTTCGTGTTCATCGTTTTGTGTTGGTTATTTCTTAGGCCTGACTATGGCTCTGACTGCTGACAGATATAATTTATTTTTCAAAAGAACTGTTTGTGACACTGATGTACATTTTTAATATTTCAGACTGGCGTTACCGTAATACCTCAAAAATCATTTTATAAAAACCTTCAGAGCTACATACTGATGTTCTACACCGGACGTGGAAGACACGATGGTACCACAGCTCGTGTCTACTGCCGTCTCCATGGAAACCAGCGACACACCAGGCCAATAATCCTTCGGGACTCCGATCGATTACGTTTTCAATCTGGAAGCATCAGCACGTTCTTAGTAAATTTCTCGCACTCCTTGGGTCAGATAAAAAAGATCCATATATGGCATGATATTAGCGGTCCAAATCCTGCGTGGTTTCTGGAAAGAGTTGTCATATGCCACATAAATACAGGACTTGCGTGGTATTTTCAAGTTAACCGTTGTTTTGATGTCTCGAAAACCTCAGGTGGCCTGGTTGAAGGTATGTTTGAGCCTCAACCACGAAAAGTCATTTTAAACCGCAAGAAGCTCTTTGACGGACGTTTTTCAAGAAATCTTCAAAATAAGCACTTATGGTTTTCCCCGTTTCTAATGAGGCCCCGAGAGGTGTACTCAAGACGAGAAAGGTTTCATTCCTGTCTAGCCATTGCGGGGATGACTTTGTTAATTGCTAGTGTCATTACCTCCCCTACTAAACTATTCACTGAGAATATACTTTCCGTTGGTCAAATGGAAATATCAATCGACGACATTTTTAAAGGCTTCTTTTGTGCAGGGCTTGTGTTTCCGCTCCGTGTACTCTTAGAGCTGTTTTTCAGTTTCTCAGAAAGGCAAAATCTTTCAAGGGAAGGTCATGACGACGTTGAAAGTTACCTTCAAAGTTGTCTTAGCCGTGCAGCAGAAATTGTGTTTTTGGACGACAAAGACATCACAGCTCCTGAAAAGAAATGGCAAGAAACAAATAATCCTTGTGTAGAGGACCAAATTACTGAACAGGGCGTGGAAAACCTCCAAGAGCAACTAGAGAATCTTGGTGATACTCGACACTTAAATTTACAAGAAAAAAGCATAGAGGAACCTGGAACAGGGGAAAAACGAACTTCAGATGCTGTACTTAGGGACATGCAGAGAAAGTATAGGTCAAGCACTGGCGATGGATTCATTAATGCATTAGAAAAACGACAAGAAACAACATCTTTTTCTTATGAAATTGATGAGCAAAACAGTGAGGAAAAAGCATCCAAAAGTATTTGCGGCGATATTAAGGATCAAGAGAAAAAGGAAGAGGAAACGAGTGAAACTATCATTAAAGTTAGGAAATCTAATGTTCATTCAAATGATTCACCAGTGACGAAGGTAAGACGGAAACGCATCTTTCCTGAGGTTGCAGCTGCAACGAACCTAATAAAAAATACTGGCACCACAAATTTACCTGCTTTGTCAGAAGAAAGATATGTTCCACTTTATACAAAAGAAGTAAGTCAAAATGCTGCAAATGAACCTTCAAATAATGATTCGGAGTATAGCCGTAAGATTAGGATTGTTACAAATATTGACAAAGCTCCACGGCTATGGAAATCCGTACCACATCCGAAGCAACTTATCGATAAAGACAGTGTCAAGAAAAGAAACAAAAAATTTGTTCTTAAGGAAACATTTCGTACTTTTGCAAATGCACTGTGTATATTTATCCCACTCTTATCTGCAATTGTTACATTTGCTTTGGGTGTTTTCTGGCCATTCGAGAACACAATTTCATGGCTGACTACTCTTGCATTTGCGTTTATAACTCAAATATTGGCAACAGAAATGCTGATAGTGTTTGCGGACGCCCTCCATTTTGCTGTATTCCTACGAATACCTCTCGATGAAGACGATCTGCAAGTTGAGATACAGAACAAAGTTTGGATCACCAAAGAAGAAACGACATATTTTGTTGACGATTTGGATGATGAAGCCGACAGCATTGTGTTGCCCAGTCCTCCCAGCTTTGCGGAGGTAATAAATGCACGTGAAAAAGCGGGTGAAAAGCGCGAGATGGAGAAAGTGCTAAAAATGGTTTTCTTCAATATGCTGTTTGTTGGATTGCTGGTTTTCATCTGTCTTGGTAACAGAGATCCTAATGCATTCCCTTATAGAAAATCAATTGAACAAATTTTAAAGATGGACAAGAGTGTACAGGTACGTGAGATAAGTGTAAAAAGAAAAACATGTTGTATCACTGAATCAATCTATGACACGAGCTCAAAACCTCTCACAAACTTCACTTGCCTGGGCAAATGTATCCGCCTATCAATAAAGTCCAGACCATTGGCGGTGTTACATACAATACATAACGTCACCCGGCTTACCTTTGGGATCTCTTCACAGCTCGCAAAAATTAACTATGGCTTAAGAGATTCTGAGGGTAAGTTATCTTCTTCGAAACCAAGCTTAAAGAACTTACAATTTTTAAAACGGTATTCAAAAATCGCAGCCCAAGCTGAAATGGGGCATCCGTACGGAATTTTCTACCTCTTGACCTTTTGAGTTCCTTCTTCTCTTGCCTTGCACCAAAGCACCACACCACATAATTTTCTGACTAGCAACAAGTACTTCACCCCTTAGAAATATAAAACCTATAACTCAAATAGTTTTTCTTTAACTTTTTAGTGATACCAAACATATAAAAATCATTTTTTGGGTTAACTTTGCAAAAATGTCGGTTCTTATGAGTGGGGTTTTAAAGTTTAAGGTATACCTAAATTACAAATGCAAGTAACAAACATGTATTTACTGATTAATAAATATATAATTTATAATCATAGATAAATAATGCTCAAAAGTTGTGGCATTGGATTGATAAATACCTCGTGGCTGGGCTGTATGTCCCACATCCCTTGAGAGCAACCATCCAAGGAAAAACAAACATGCCGTACATCGCTGATGGGTCCAGCTTGTTAATAGGCCCGCCGATCCTGAGGCAACTAAGGATTGCTAAAGGTAAGTGTTGTGATTATCAAAATATGGCAATAGATCTTTTCTAATACCTTGTTTTTATCAAGAAAGAAAAATATGTTAAACTTTTTAAAAATCGATAACTTGATATTAAAATGCATATCCAATCAAATTAAAACAAAGCAAAACAAAACATATGTAGCGACGTACCTATTTGCAAATGTAAAAAGCTGAAAGGAGCAAAATTTAACACAACGGTGCAAAATAGCAGCTGCGCAAAAACACATGAGTAATAATAGAACACTTAATTGCTCCTTTTTCAGCTCAGCCAGGGTACAAAATATGAAGATTTTGTTGAATTAATGAGACAAAATGTGGCCGAACAACAATATTTTGTACTCTGAGTACTTTTGAAAGAATGAAATTAGCATTAGCACAATAGCGGTGTGTTGATTTCATAAGATTTAGGATTGTGATGAGCTTTCAATTTATTTGGTAGTAGTAGTCCCATACATAAAGTATTACATGATATGCCGATCGCGAAGCCAGAGGCTTATTTGTCTTACAGAAGTAAAGGCTAGGACTAAATATAAAGAATAATACATCATGGTTACAAAAGTGGTATTAATAATATTAATCATTAACTATTAACTAAAAATTAAAAAAATAGTAGATTAAGGATTTCTCGGTCGGCTAAAATAGCGGACTTACATACTGTTTTGCTCTGGCCGCATGATGCTAACAACAGCTTCAAGGCAAGTTTAACTGAACTGTTAAATAAAACAACTGAAGGAAATAGTATTTGAATATCGGAATATCGGAGAGGTTCGCAATCATCCTTTGAACGCGAAATTGATAGAAAATCACAAAATCTGTTACGACAACCAATATAAAAGAACTAAAACAATATCAGAGGAAACCATAATTTAGAAGTTTTGTATCAAGTTCAGGAGCATATGGTTATAAATAGTCCACTTTTCCATTTTAATCTGTTGTATCAACTGCTGTCTATACATTTAAAGATTTTTTATTGCAATGATTATCAATCTTTTCTTCTTGAAGAAACCTGCAACATCCCAAAGATCTTGAAAACTATCAACATACCCAGATGCTATAGTCAACACATAACAGAAAGCGATGAGGAAAGAAGAAGCTACTTCGCTGGTTGGAAGTTGGCTCCGAGTCCATTAAACTTGCCTGCCTCTTCGCCTCCCTCCGCGTGGCATTATCAGACCGGAAGTGACTCGGATACAGATTATGACATCTGGGGACGAACTGCAACCCACTGGGGAGGCGGATATATAGCCTCCCTGGATCTTACAAGGAAAACCGCTGAAGCTGTTACTAAAGAGTTACAGGCTCATAGCTGGATTGATCGACAAACCAGGGTTATTATCGTTGAATTTTCCCTCTACAATATTAACAAGAACTTACTGTCTGCGGTAGTTCTTACTATAGACTTTCCAGGAACTGGGGGAGGTTTTCCTAGATTGGGTGTATTTCCATTTCGTTTGTACAGATATCTCACCACATTTCAGGTGATGTACCTAGTGTGTGAAATAATATTTATCGTATTCATTATTTGCCTCTCCTACAAAGTTTTCAACCAAATATATGAGGAGAGATGGAAGTATTTCCTGTCCATTTGGAATGTTACCGACTTTGCTTTAGTTTTTTCTTCTTTTGTCGGAGTATACTATTATGCATTGCGAAGGGTAGAACTCAAGAAAGGCATAAATTCGATTCAGAAAGATTCGCATTTATTCTACGACTTTTATCACATCACTAGACTTGATGAATACCTTGCATATACTTTATGTTTTATATTTATAATTCCAACCGTACAGTTTTTGCAATTTATGAAATTTAACAAGAACTTCATGATATTTTATTCAACTTTGCAAAGAACATCTAGAGAAATCGTAGGTTTTGGAGTGATACTTTTTTGGAGTTTAATGTGCTTTACTTTCTGGTCCTTCGTTATGTTAGCTACAGAAGAAGAGAGTTATAGCACATTTGGTGGCGCTCTTGGAAACACTCTTTCAATGCTCCTTGGAACATTCAATTTTCGACTATTACAAGTGAAAGCCAAACACTTAGGACTTATTTTCACCTACACTTCTGCCACAGTAAATAGTTTCTTAGTCCTAAACATTATCTTAACTGTTATTGCAATTGGATTTAAAGAGGCACAGAGAGACGAAAGATTCCAAGAAAGTCAATACGAAATAATGACATTTCTCATTCAGAATGTCCAAGGTGCACTTGGGCTGCTAGAACCGTATATCCCACCTCCAGCACCAGTGATTCAGCAAAAAACAGTTGACTATGTTGAATTACAGTGGAAACTTCATACGAAATACCTGGAAGAAAACCAAATGCTAAGGCTTCATGCATTTGTCAATGAGTTCTATGCAGACGAATTTGTAAATGACTTAGAAATTGCTGCAGCACTGCTTGAAATTAAGGATTACAAAGTTATCAGAAAAGGTTTTCGAAGGGAAGGATTCCATAGACTCACGAATATTATTCATGAAGAAAAAGAAGAAACAGAACGAACGGTAGATCAATCCATGGAAAACAATATTCACCTAAATCTAGACGATTTGCACGTTCATATCTTTACACCATGCTCTTGCAGAAAGGAATTGTCTCTTAACAACAGCCTTGATAATAAAGAGAAACAAGCGAGTCGGCCGCTCCTTCAAAGTAACATACACTTCAGATCTTGTTCACCAAGTCTGAGAAGACGACAATTGCCGAAAATTATCCTTGACAATGATCCAAAAAGAGATGCGTTTGCGCAAAAGAAAAAGCGAAATGAACAGCTCCATTTTCGCAGCGCCACAGAGCAACTCAATTTACCAGAGGCACAGTCATTTCCTTTGAGTTATCAGCAAGAAACGGCTAACGAAGGCTCGCGTAGATCTGTAAGGACGTATGATATTCATGACTCAAGTTCAGAAATACAATGTGGTCATAGCAACTTTCTTTTCAAGCCACATACTCCACACATGCGTAGAACGCCTTTACCAGTTTTGGTGAAGCATTGCTATAGTGACGGTGGTAAGAAAGCTGACAACAGTGATGTCGTTAACGAGAAACGTGATGGTAACCTTTCGACAAATTGTTTACGGTTAGATAATAGTAAATCCCCCTGGGATTGTGAAACGCCATCTGCTAAGCACCTGCCCCGGGAAAGGACGAGTCATAGTTATAGTGACCACGATGATAGCGAGGGGCAACAAAGAATGTTTAAAGAGAACCATACGATACAACAACACTTTGTAGTGGAGACAAGTCATATGATTGAAGAGCAGTTCCAAACTCAACGAAATGCGACTACTTTGAGTATGAGCAGAACACTAAAATTAAAACTTCAGGTTGAGGCGGAAGTGCTGCTGAAGGAGGAATGCGTGACACATGCCGGGAAAACGGCTGGAAACACTTCACGGGTGGAATGGGATTCTGCTGTGACCGAAATACTGTCTACAATAGAGAGTGACAAGAATAAAAAAAATACGGAATTGTTGAACAAACTGATGAAACGTTTCGCTTCTCAACAAGTTAAAAGTGATTGGGGAGGCTTTCAGAACAGAGTATAATTTGTAAGCTTTGTGAGTATACAGTAGTGTTTAGAAATTCATTTTACTATAGCTTCTTGTGTTTGAATAATAATTCCGTCAACGTTTAGAAACAATTCAGATTTAAACAAAACAGTTTGATAGGTTGAAAGAAGATGTTTCCCTCTATTACTGTTGAAGCTTTTTTCCTACAATTAATTATTCGTCCAACCAAACAATCCGAATTGAACAATCAGTATGTCAATTAGTCAGTCAGATAAAAAGTTAATATTTCCGCACTCAGCCCTGATCAACGTGCGATGCTCAGGATCTCCCAATATTTTTCATTTGTCATTTGAAATATTTAAGGTTGGATTTGCCCCATCAAGTTGTATATTAGGATATTAAAGCCTTTTTTTACTAAGAATGTTCACGAGTTTTAGGATAATTGTGGTTTAAAGCCAGCGAAAGTGCTATATTTGACACAATAAAATTCTCAGACTTCTGCTGTACCTGTATCTTGTTGCCACATGCACATGCAAGCGTTGTTCTGCCCTTTTAGAGTGTTTGTTGAAAACGATTCCTCCCAGCTGCCGTATTTTGATCGAGTTGCTTTGGGGCCCGAATAGTTCTTAACTCGGCCAAACAGTCGATTAAATAAAGACTGTGCATGCAAATTGGGCGTTTCCTCGGATTTGGCCAATCAGACTGCTTATCTATACATCGCGTGACATTTTCTGTAAACATGTGATAATTAACCTCGGCTTAAAAAAGATATCACACTGAGTCCTAGTTTGACGAGCAATGTGGTCTAAACTACCAACAAATGCAGTGAAATACAAATGTGAATACGCAGCAATAAGATTCTAAGATAGGTTAAATCATTCTATTTATCTCGCGAACCCGTTAATAAAAAAATGATCCCGGTAGTCAATGAAAAACTTTATTCGCACGATTAGTAATACAGATATTTACAAAGTGTAAGTTATTTTGTCTATATATACAAGGCAATCATATTAATGGTAATTGATCAGTTCCACGTGGCGTCATCAGTGATCATATTGGTTGGTTTTAACAAACAGTTCCTCGTTATCTTCCATTATATGTTCAACAAACATGGCCGCAATGTCTTTGTCTAGGAATCACCAGGGGCTGGTGTAAACCCAACAATAAAGACAGGCGTTAAACTACAATGTTATCAAAACCTATATACTATGTGTATCTGGGAGCAGGGACAGTCAGACAGTATATTTGTCAAAAATCATTGTCCCTGACCCCGAGGATGTTGTCTACATTTTGTTACCTTTTGGGCAAATCCTTGGTCGAGACACCAATACATGCATTAGTAGGCAGATGAAAACACATGTCTTCTGACAGGGACACATCATAGAGAGTAGGAAGTAAGAGCTGCTGTTTTTTTTATCCCTTCGGAAGCAAAAGCTCAAATTAAGCTTATTATTTTTTGTTCTTGAATATGTCCAGAAAAAATGCCATTACGGACAAAGAATATACTTTCTGGTTTTGCTTCAAACCTTCATTTCGATTCATTTTACGTATTGAACCTGACATTAAACCCATTAAACCTTTATAGAACAAGAATAGAACTTCAATAATGAGGGTGGGTGGGGTGTATCTGGTGCCTGTTAAGAGCACGTGTCTTGACCTGCTTCCTTGGAGCACCCGGCGTCTCTCCCGCTGTTAAATCGTTGTCATGAATATCTTCAAAACTTGCACTCGATCGTGCGTATTGATTTCAAGCAACACTCTTACTTCAGTGTATACACATGCCAAGTGATCAGCTTGTGTTTTAAAAATCGCCATAAAACTCGATGCGAAGATATTCCTATGAGCTTATATTTGTCCAAATGTGTTTTTTTGTTTTCAAATTGCTTGCATGAACTTCTATTCGAGGAGAAAAGGGGGGAGGGGTGGACGTACAAGCGGAAGGATTTTGTGTTTGAAAATAGGTTGGTTGTTTTGCCTGCTCCTGACGTTAAAAATCGCTCAATGTTGTCAAATGTTTTTATATTATCCCGTATGTAACAATATAATTTTTAGAATAATAAATAAAGATTGAGTTAGACCAAATATACGCCTATGCGGATTCTCTTTTCAAGGGGGATGGCTTGTACACGAAAGCACGGAAGGCTTTTTACGCTTAAAAAGCTTGTCTTAAACCCTTTGCCATTTACTCGAGGAAGCTCATTTTCAAACTTTTTTACGGCGTAATCCTTAGTGAGTGTGTGTTTGTTTTCTAAATTGCACTATGTGTTATCTACTTGTGAGAAAAAGTCACAGTCCTAACATTTGTGGATAAATATACAAACTGAATTCCCTAGTGGTCTAATTAAGTAATCAAGTGAGTTTTCATGGTTGATGGTTTGGCATCCACCAGCTTGACATTCCTGTCTTCCTGTTCTGTCGCCGCCTCGGGTGTCCAGTATTGTACGCGACGGTGATACCAGAGGACAGCGGCTACAACCAGAGCACCACCCACGACTGCCACCAAGGTAACTGTGACTATCACGGGCACAAGGGAATCGGACGATTGAGCTTCATCTGAACGACACAAATAAAAGTGTAAATGAAAAATAGTTCAAACGCAACCCAGGTTTGAGTTTTGATATGGTCACCAACATGTGCCCCGTTGCTCGAGAGTAGGTTAGCGCTAAGCCCAGGGTTATAATTTAAGCCTACGATTGGGTTTAATAATAATGATAAGTAAATAAGTATATGTAATAGGACTACATGCTGTCCAATTTGGAAATAATTGGATGAAAAAAATTCCGAGGACAGCCAAAATTG
>JAOEHT020013037.1:0-14899 GCA_025448195.2 Parazoanthus atlanticus | reverse complement strand
AATATCATTCATGAAAGCTTGCCTTCGTTGAAAAAGCGAGCTTTCACGGCATACAAACAAATAGTGGAATTCGTCACATTACAATCGCAAATTTTACATAAGACGCTCATTTTAAAACTTTTTGCCCGATTTTCACTTCTAGCAAACTTTGCTCCCAGAAAATCTGCACCTACAGCGCTGAGATACGTCTCAAAATGAGCGTCTAAACTTATACTACCAAATTATAACGATATTAGTTCAGTTAAGCGTACACCAGATGAAAAAAATCCATTTTAAGTTATCTTTCACTCTCCAAATTTCCAAAATTGGCTAAATTCAAACGAAATTTGCTCCAACTTAACCAAAATCAAAGCTATCAAAACTTTTTCTAACAGGAGGAAAAGAATTATCTTTCAATCACCAAAGTATATAGATACTGGCATTATAGCTACTAAATTTACTCAGAAATTCCGACCCTTATTTGCACGGATCTCGCAGTTTCTTTATACTTTGTGCTCACAAAGACGGTCTTAATGATGCAAATCAGTATTTGGTACCCTCGAATGACGTCATCTGTCCATGAATTCTAGCTAATAGTGACGGGGGTCACCCATAAGTGTAATACCAACCATAAATGTAATGACAAATTAACCATAAATGAAGTAGTTGTGTAACCAAAAATGCAAAACATTTTAACCATAAATATAATACCTCGGAGTGACCATAAATGTAATGGTTGTTTCCTATTTTGCCTTCCATAACAATGACACTTTAGGTTGAATTGGGTCAGTAAGTAGACCATGACGTTGTTCATTGTGGTAAATTTATGTTTACATCGTAACGACGTTGCACAGAGCCTTGTACTGAGTAAGGATAATTTTTTCTCATTTTCGTATGGCGTTTGCTAGCGATGCTTGCGTATTGCATATTATATGATACATCTTTAATTTATGAGTTTCGATGATACTAATATTTAGCATACCGTAAACTTCCGAATATAAGCCCATGGGTTTATAGCCGTTTCAGAGCACTTTTTAATGGGCTTATATTCGGAGTGGGCTTATAATCGCCGGAGGAATTCGTTTGGGCGTATGACTAGATGGATTTACGTCTCAAAAACTTTAACTTTAAAATGACAGTAAACACACGTTAACACGTTAAATGGTCATTTTAATTGTCTTCAAAGACTCTGAAATACTGGCAATAATCTATTTGACCGTATCTGAACAAAGCAACAGCTGCTAAGTCACATTGGTTTACGTTTATTTCAAGATACTGATTACTAGGCTCCCTCCGAATTTAAGCCCATGAACTTTTATTCGGGGGGGGTTTATTATCGGAAAGAATTTTGCGTTTTAGATTCGGGGGGGGATTAAATTCGGAAGTTTACGGTATTATATAATATATCTTCAATGATATGAGTTTCGGTGGTGCTATTAAATAGGTGACGTGTAGCTTTAAACAAAATCGCAAATTAAAAATGATGCCACCGAAACAGGTAGACTAAAACATTTCCTTTTCCTAAGAAAATTGCTAAGTGAGTGCATCGTGTCGGCTTTGATTCGTGTTAAAAGACACCTCATCACCAATGTCACAATGGTGAGTATTATCTTTCTAGATCTGGGGCAAACGTCCATTTGAAAACCTCTTGCTAAAACGAAGGCAACGCATAAAGAGTGTTTTTAATAAGAATTTATCAACGTTTACGATGAAATTTAGCCAAAATCTGAGAACGAACTAAGAACATGCACACCTCATGCCGTAACTACGTTTTTAACGTTAATTTCAGCTAACTTTATGCAATTATCTTTTGAATGATCTATTTAGATAATTCCTCACAGAGCAATACAATTTATTTACATTTTCATAAGATCTTGAGGTTTTAAGCATAGAGTCGTTCATTTAGGTATATAGTCTTGCTTAGAGAGCAATGCTTTTGGGTGCATAGGTAAGCAGAGGGTCAGTTAGTAGTGTATTTTCGCTTATTTTTTAAAAGAGGGGGAGTTTATCAAAAATCGTATTCTATCTGCGGGGACGTTCGTTAAAATATCAGTTTGGCTGCGCGGTCGTTTAATAAAGTTATTTTGGCTGCGGGGGCGTTTATTGGCAAGCAGTTCTTAAACTTTCATACAATGCTCCAAAATCAGCACAGTGAAACTTTTCCACCAATCAAGTGACTTTTGGCTGGTGACGTTTGCCACAAAGTACGAAATAATCAACTATTATATGCATCTATGGTTGATTGGTATTACATTTATGGTTAACTTGTATTACATTTATGGTTGGTATTACATTTATGGTTGATGAGTATTGTATTTGAGGTTGGTATTACATTTATGGTTGGTATTACATGTATTATCTATCTATCTATGGTTGGTGTTACATTTATGGTTGGTATTACATTTATGGTTGGTATTACATTTATGGTTGGTATTACATTTATGGTTGATGAGTATTACATTTATGGTTGATGAGTATTACATTTATGGTTGATGAGTATTACATTTATGTTTTTATTACATTGATGGGTGATACACATGTTATGTTTGTTTTAAGTTTTTCGTTCAAATACCGCATTAGAGAAACCCAATTACATAAACTACAACAATATGCAGGCACGTGACCATAATATATCGAAAAAATATATTGCTTTGAAGTTGATATTGCTAGCTGAGGGGGTGGAAAACTGAGGTATTTGTGGTAAGGATGTTCACGTGCATTTTACACCAACAAATTCACAACAAAAGTGAAAATACTGATCATGACGTCACAAGGGCGGCCAAGTACTTCTATTTTCGCGGGCCTCAATTTCTGGCTTATCGTAGGATAGTCCCGACCGGGTTTGTCTGCAATAGTTGGCTTTTGCAAAGGTCCTTATTTAGCATTACTGGTTCAAGATGTTAACTTTATTTGTCAAGAGCACCGACGAGGTTTGTCCACTGCAATTAGGTTTTGCCGCAAAATAGAATGAGTAGGTAAAAATAATGGTCGTCAATAGATTTAGTAATTAAATGGAACGATAGAAAAAAAACGGTCGTCGATGGAAAAACTTGCCTTGTCTTAATTATAAAAAAAGTGGTTTGGGGGTCAATCTTTGCCCAGCTATGTTCTAAAAGTTGGTTATTGCAATAGTCAGTTTATCGACCAAAGAGGTCAATGGAAATTCTAAACGTGTTTCAGTTTAGGAACTTAGGACCTAAAATTTGCTAAATTTGTTTCGATCAAGATTTATCCTTGCAAAACAGCTTTTTGGGGTTCAGTTTTTGGAATTGACGAAAAGGGTTTGGCCTTTTTTATGGTTTATGAAGGACATACATGGAACATGACAATTGTTAGTACCTATCTGCCCATGAACATCATCAGGACGTCACCCGTCCGACATCTTGACTTTTATATCGCGACACTATTCCGCAATTTAATGTCGTCATAAATCACGTCAATTAAGCCGAATTTGTTTTCACTTTGCATAGTAGAAGTTTTTAACATAATTTTATTCATACAATTCAAGTTGTGAAACCTAATAAAGTTTCAAGAAAGGCAAATGGCCCAATTTGGCAAGAGATGCCATTCAGAACGTGATTACCATGGCAACATCTTGCCCCTAAACAAACGTTATCCATACCGTCTTCCCCGAAACTTTGATGAAAACTCCTAAAAGTTGGATCAACTATCTTGAATAATCTGAAGGTTATACAAACCAATGTATGATTAGTTTCACATAAGTTGCCTTTCGTTAGCTTTAGTACTAAAATCTCGTAATGCGCTAAAACGGGAGACTAAGTGACCAATAGTTTTAAAAAGGAAAACAATAATTGTTGGCCACCAATTTTTATTTGTTTTTCTTGTACTAAACACAACTAGTCAAAAACCTTTTTTTTAATGACAGTATCATCGTAGAAATATAAACGCAAATTAGGTTGATGTTTTGATTACTTGACGTATTTGTTTAGCCGCAGGGCCATTTCTTTGGGGTTACTCGTTTGCACGTATCTTGCACTGGGAGCTAGAGCTAAAGGGAACGGACGAGAGGGGAGGGGGGTTAATAAAGAATCTTATTAGAACTCTTGTTTCTTGTTCCTACAATTTGTCCATGCTCGGAGAAAAGTGAAAGGAAACGAAATGTTAAGGCATTTACGGAAAAGGGGAAAGGAAAGATCCATCAGTAACCGTCGTTGCATAAAGTACCAAAGACATTGTACCCCTTTGATGGGGGACGCCTGTGAACGAAACGACCACGTACTTAGATACCGTAAGTTTTGGAAATATACCTCCCAATGGTAAGCCCGAAACATTTCAGACGCAAAAACCCTTCCACATCTGGCCCACCCCAACCCCAACCCCTAAAAATTACCTCATGCACTTACAAAGGTTTCGATCTTTTTGAGTTTTAAATATATAAATGAATGAATAGTATAAATAAGTAAGTAAATAAATAATAAATAAGTAAGTAATTAACTAAACAAATTAATAGATAAATGTTTAATAAATAATAAACGAATGAATGAGCAAATAAATAAACAAACAAACAAACAAACAAATATAAAAATATATAGGTAAATAATATGATATATAACAAAATAAATATGGCATGAACTTAGAGTCCATAATTCGAATTGACATTGCACAATTACTACTCAGTGAAAATGTGAGCTTTATGTGTTGAATATAGTTTCGAAGAAATTAGTGTTATTAAAAAGCAACAAAAAACAGAAAATTTAGGAGAATGACCATCAATTTCTGCAATTTTTGTTCATGTTAAAAAGTTCGCCAATGTTGCAGTTTCTTAGGTAAACCCACAAACTAAGCGAACCGTATTGGATAACTGGAAAGGTTTGCCTTTGGGCTCTTATGCTTTTCGACCAAGGATATTTGTACTACCCACCGACTCGTGCCATAAGTTTAAATTTGTTTTTTCTATGTAAAAGGTTAGGATTGAGATAGTGGAGGAGTAATGAGCTGGGTGTAAGGGAAAAGTTTCTCTTTTCAGTATACAACAAATTCAAAAGGACCATTGCTTCACTTGCATTCAAATTTGCTTTTGAGATGAAAAAGTAAATAAATAAATAAATAAATAAATAAATAAGTAAGTAAGTAAGTAAGTAAGTAAGTAAATAAATAAATAAATAAGTAAATAAATAAATAAATAAATAAATAAATAAATAAATAAAAGAGAAAAGACTCGTTAACGCTAGCATGTGCCGTCATCAAAAGCTATGATTTACACGGAGTGTGTGTCAGCGGGAGAAAGAGTCCACGTGCATATATGTAAGAGGTTTCATTTTGAGTTTTCAAAACAATCCTTTCTTAATTAATCTAAGCTAAGATTGGACAGTATACATGGGCAAAACTCTGTCAACAACGAACGCGTTTTTATAAACAAAATCACGGCCTAAAAGATTTAGTTGAAGAGGAGGTTGTTAATAAAGGTCACCTGCCAGTGTATTTAATCTAACCCTCTTACCGATAAAAATTTTTTTTTTCTGTTACTGCTAGGATAGTCGTAAAGGTGCTTAGATAACCTTGAATACATTTTGCTACATTGTGTTTGGCCCATAAGAACGAATGAATTGACATCGACCTAAATGAACTCAAAATTGCATTTGCAGTTGTTTTTCTTGATAACCATAATGAAACAATTTTTAAACTTGATTTAACAAATTTAAATGTGTGCAATATATGGGGTTTCGTTCACTGCTGATCTCAAAGTGTTTTTGTTGTAGAAGGTAATTGATGGTAGTTACAGAGTTCTGCTTTTCAAAACGTTAGGCGGCCGAGTGAAAACTCAAAAAGGCTCATTTAGTATTGGCCTGTCCTATTAAACGAGTACTTCAAAGCAAGTGTTTTACCAATTAAGCTCTGGTAGAAAAAACGTTTGAGGATATGTGGTAAAAACTACGAATATATGGAATACGTTTTCAAATCAAAACTTTAATTGATTTAATTGAGATTTTTTTATAAAGAATTACTGTCGCTTTTTACCTTCCTATTTTGTATTTTTGTTCTAAATGGAGCCTTTTATAATTATTTTCCGTTACGATTGAGAAAAAGAGATGATAAAAAGAATATTTGATAGAACGTCTCTATCGTGTGTTACGAACTTGCATACCCATATACAAGTGTATAGACCGTGTATTTGTAAGTACATGTACTAATTACTAATGTACAAATAGGCTTTGTCAGTAGTAGTAGGTGCTTGTCCTTGCGTATTAAAGGAAACAAAATTGAGGGGACATACTTCACGTATTCGCAATATACCGGTAATACGGAGCTGAAATCGAGGGCTACAAATACTCTGTATACACAGTATCGAAGAGAACTGAAAAAATACGTAAAATTGGAAGTTTTGTAAGAAGTAGCTATTGAAAAAATGGAATCACTTACATTCATTATCCTTTTTCCTCGTAAATGCCCCTGAAGTGACATGAACGATTGGGCTTGTTGCAATCCACTTTGTGTTAGGATCAACAAACATACAAGAATCACAACTCCACTTGACAGTTTCATTTTCCTTGTGCGTGTCGTTAGTTGCAATCTCTTGAGTTGCTTATATACTTTTTCGACGCGTTTAGAAACATCTAAGACTGAGCTCTCAATATAAAGCCCAAGAAGGTAGAGAGAGGGCAACTGACTACCGGTTTTATTTATATCACCACCTGCTGCTTTGATGCCGAATTATAAATTTGGAATTTATCGTATAAAACATAATATCAGGAAATGCGCTAACGTATTACTTCGAAACAATAAAAACAGATACAACTTTTCGACCAAGCACGATTCTGTTAAAAAACAAGTTGTTTTGACTTACATCGTAAAAATCAATGTTCTAAATCCAGTTGTTTTTTCTGCTGCCTCGAGTTCTTTTTTACAAAATTCACTTTCCCTCTCTGTATTTACTTAATTAGTTTCCAAAGGTTAATGTTGACATTGTTTTCTGGCGGTTTATTGCCAGATGTATTTCTTTTTTTTGTTTCGCTAGTTCACTTTTAGGAAATGGCGTATCGTTTACATGGAATTTTCACTTATTTAATTAGCTGTACAAAACTACGGACGTTTTCTCAAACAAGCCCAATGTGTTTTTTAATAAGTGAACCAAACTGTCAGATCCAGGAAGGAAGGAAAGCATGAACCGAAGATTAGTTTAAGTTCAGGAAATAATATAACTACAGGTTGGGTTTTAATCGTAATACAATGCAAAGTACAATAGTTTAGTTTTGAATTGGCCTGCCACTGTGTCTTTTACACTTTTTACTACAAAATGCATACTGATGTTTCAGTTCGACGTGGGATGTAATTTCTTAAAACTGTCTGCACAAAATTTAGCTGTTGAGATTTTGCCATTTCATAAGTTGTAAGAAGATTTAAAACTAAGCGAAACTGAAAAAAACGAATGCTTCAAATTTCTGACGGTGATTCCATTGTTCTTGAACAAGAGACGTATTTACTAAAACATATTTCGGCATCCGTTGCATGGAAAAGAATTTAATTAATAATAACTAGTCAAACTGGACCACGCACGTGTTGTTCGTGTTTGCCGTTTTTAATAATTTAGACTAGGATGCTGGAGGAGCACTTTTTTTTATTGATTGCCAATACTCAGTAGAATTTAGATGCAAGCAATCCATGAAAAAAGTTTAGCTGATGAAACTAATCAATTTTCATTTGGTTTTATATTTACTTCGAAAAATTGGTAGTAAAAAAGTATTAGAATGGCTAATGTCTAAAAAGACATGCAGAGACAGTTTTATAAAAATGGCATGATCGGACACTTGACTCGTTAAGGAAAGTTTTGATGATTACAGGTTACCAATATCACATCTGTTTACATTCGACTGAACGTCATTTAAGGATTGAGGTAAAAACAGAAGGCCCTGGAGAACTCAAAATGCAAATGACTAGAATCTACCGCAGGTCAAATTTCCGGCGCGCCAGCTCCCTTCCTTACAGTATTAAAGTTGAGTTCCCTGTCATCTTGACTCCCACTGATTGCCTTACACGGCAATAACTTCTTGTTGCCAAGCTTTGATACTATTAAGGTCACAAGAAAACAGATTAAAAAAACACCTTAGTGGCCAAACAGATAACGTCTGTGCAACGACATGGATTCTGCAAGAAGTGTCCAGTTTTCTCAGATTGCGCCTTCTTTCTTAAACAGAACTCCCATTTACACAATACTTGCGAATGCCATTTGTGTACAGGTAGACTTTTTATGAGTTAACAGTTCCAACTCGTTTCTTCGCTCGATATTTAGGAAAGAAGTGTTATTACCTTTCCAACTTAATTAAGATTTCAAGGAAATAAACATGAATTTACCAATGAAGACTTTATGCTTTGAATGTTTTAAACTAAACTGACTTTGGTTATTGTGTTGTTCCCGATGGGGGTTTAAAAGAATATGAAGTTTAGATCATAATAAATAGGTCAGATTTTTTGAATTAACCTTTTACAACCACACGGCAACCATGAAAACCAGTTAGCATTTTTAGATTTTAAAAAGTTATCCAATGTTACTTGCTGATGAATTTACCGCGTATAAATATAATTAAACGGAACTGAACTGACATGTAAGAATACATTGAGGGGGACTGTACAAGCACTGAATTCACTGTTCTTATAACGTCCATCTTTTGGATCAACGAACTTATACCTTTGTTGAGTACCTCAGCCTAAAATGTTCTTAAAAGTGTTCTAGATTTTTTTCATTTTTATTTGGAGATGTTTGTATTTTGGATCTACTATACAGCCAAAGGCTGTTCTGGATATCCGACTCACCTTTTGTTTCATATGTAACCAAATGCATTGCTCAGTATAGGAAAGACTTGGGGCTGGTTACATGTGTACCTTGCTAAATGAATGATTCACTTTGCACAATAATTGAAATCGTGTGCTACTTAAACCGTCAAATTCTACTGCTTTCTCATGAAAATACGGTAAAGTTCTTTCTATTTTCAAAATGCATTGAAATAAAAGTTCCTTACTTAGTCCGAGTCTATTACCATTTTCTTAACTTCTGACCGTTTTTTAACCTCAACGTTTCTGCAAAAAGTTCCTCAGAAAGCAACTGTAGTGCCTAAGGATTTGTGTTCTCATGATGTTTCTGTTTCCAGTGAAGTGCAGAAGCCAACAGCAAAAACCGCTATACCCGCGCTGTTTAGATCAGTTTTAAAATATTCCACTCTTATCCAAAAATATTCGATTCAACGCTTTACCGCAAGTGAAAAAAAGAGTAGCACACTGTTGATGAAGTACACCACGCTAAGTCAAAGACAATACTCGCATACTATGAATTCTTGCAACTTTTACTGCTGCAAGAAACAACATATTTCCAAACTGGTTCACAAGGTCAGTCTTATTCCGACTTAAAGACCAAACAGTTGAGAAAGTTATCTGAAAACATCGAAGAATGTATAAAAACAAGAGAAAATCAGTAGTATTTGATTACTAATGACAAGGAAACAAAAGGGTCTGTAATTTTTCTTTTGAAACTGCCTTCTTATTCACTTTTTGAAAGGTTTGCAAACGTGTTTCATCCAGTGGCCACTTGATAGTATCAATGTTTAGTGCCTGAATATTATCTTTAGTTTTCGTTTTCCGTCTCCACAAATTAAACTTCAACTTGGCAGATGCAGATAAGTTTACAGAAATTGGGGATTATTTGTTATGTCAAAATTCAGTTTTGTACATCTTCTTTCATAAACAAACTAATATAAAATTATTTAAAAATCCACAAATTGGATTCACACTAAGTTAGTTTCATATGAAAGACGGTTACAATTTCACTAGTTGTTCAACTCTGTTTTCTTGTTTTAATAAAACAAAACTCGAGAAACTGACTTTGTTATTCACAAACGACAAGAGATAATACTTCATTGATTTATCAACCGAATATATTGCCACGCTACTGTTATTAAAGTTTTACTTATCAAGAATGTATGTATACATTTTTGATATGTTTTGACGAATAGGATAGAGTAATTCCAGTTTCCTTTCTGGAAACTTATTGCATTTTGGTTTCAAGTTGCTCATGTTTACGGGTGTGTGGAGGAAAAACAACAAACAGTATCAGATTGAAAATATCCTGAAACTCGTTTACATTGTTACTTTTTCAATTCTTCCTCTGAATATATACGCAGTACTTATTCCTTCAGTATGAAGCCCCAATATTAAGTGAATTTTATGTTTTCTAGTATTTACGAAAAACTTTGATTACTTTGCTTTGATCTTCATAAAGGCTACCGAATACACCGCCTACAAAGGGCAAAGCTCATGCGTAAGCTCGGATCAACGAGTCCCGAATACATTTTTTGGGAGTCGATCGACTGGTTCGGCTCGCTTACAAATAGGCAAGGACAGCGCATCGCAAGGTTAAAAGCGCTGTGAAAATATGAACAGAAGTAAAAAGTTCGTTTCCATCAGCCGTCCATACAATTCTTTACTATATTTAAAATAGTAAACCACTCGGCACTTAGTTTTTATTGTTATTAGTTTGTAAATCAAAAAATGGGTGATTACAGACACAATCAATTAACCGAGATAAGTAAACCTTTATTCTTTAATGAAATTTTGACTAAAATGTGAAGTAGTTGATGTAAAATAAGATTTCTTTGCAAAATCATTTACATTATATGGTGAACATCAATCTATTTTAGGAACAGATAAATAAATTCTTGGTTTGCGTGAGATTTTGTCCCGATAATAAGTAGTCTACAGCAGTGTAGGCGTTCACCTGTCTGTTAGGTTATTTCAAACAGTTAATGGCTGCATCCGGGGTGTCCGCTTTAATGTACGCCCGAGTACAAAGTTTGCATTCAAAGCCAAGTGGAAAGTTTCTATTCAAAATCTTACAGAGCAAAACTAAGAAAGCCAGTCTACACAAAAAAGAATACCAATTTTGAAAACAAACTTAGGACAATCGATCTCAGGCTCGGATTCAGGACCATAAAACCCATTGTTTTTCAAACTCTATTACGTGTATGTTACGCTGAATTTGCAAAAAAGATATAGGAACAACGACCTTTGGCCAAAAATATCTAATTCTAAAAGAGAACGTCATAAATTTGATAAAATCTGATAAAATCGTGTCATTCAAGGCTTTTTGATTTAAGTACTCTTGTAAAGTTTGAATCTGATATGTATAATAGATGTAAGAACTAAGAATGAAGCTGTTTTAATTTAAATGACAAACGTTTTTAAGTCAGTTTTTGATAATTGAGTTACTATCTATCTTTGTGTAGAAAAATTCTAATTTTGGAAGAAGCAACTTCTCTGATCTTTTTTTAACTTTAAGTTTATAAGAACTAAGAACAAAGTTGTTTTAATTCAAATGACACGCTTTTGAGTAAAGTTTTGAGTTGTTATCTTGTTGTATAGACAAATTATGCTGGGTGAAGCGACTTTCTGGCTTAATATTTTCAAGTTTTTGTTTAATGGAGACAGTTCCAAAACCATCGGGCACAATTTAAATAAAGGGTATTCAGTAAAACCAAAAAGGGACTGGTAGCAGAAAGTCCTTTCCAAGAATCTCAGTAATACCTTACATTACGCTGTCAGAAGTTGCAATTGCAAATTACTAGCTAACAAATGTGTTACATGGTTCGCATAACGTCTGGTATCAGTCTAGAAGCTACTAGTAAAGATTAACTATTTAGACTGTGTTCAATCTGTGGGGTACGTGCGTTGTGTGTAAAACAGCAGACCAGGCAAAATACTTTTGTTTAAGAAGTTGGAAGTTGGGAGAGCGTGGCACGAGGCAAAACCGAGTGTTTCTCTAGCTTCTCGAGTGCTCTTCCAACTTCCCAAGTGCATACAAAACTCAATAGACGCACAGCTCAAGCATGAACCATTTCTTTTAGAACATTGCCGCTTTTTTTAGTAAGCATAAAAATGTTCTTTGTGAACGGGTGTTCATCGACCGGGTTGTTTCGTAGTTCATTTATTTAGCAAAGTTCGGTAGCTCCTCCTCCCTTTCTTGATCGTACCCTTCAATTACTTCGTTTTCATTTAGAAACCTTCTTGAAACCACTTTATTGGTTCCAGCTATCTTCCCAGATTGCGATGCGGACGCACGGGAGTGCATCTATCGAGTTAAAGATGCAAGCTCGCACCATACAAAAAGCGCGCGAAAATTTCCAGCTACGTTCTAAAAATATATAATAAACATGAATTTAGGAAGAAACTGTCGAAGTTATCGAAGGCAAATGAGCTACTCGAAACAGTCGTACTTGAACAAATGCAATAAGTTGTGGTTCCGTGGCTGGGCTTAGAAAATTTTGGCGAAGCAACATTTTCAAGGTAAACTGATATATAGCCGATTAAAATACAGTCTCTAATTGGGCGTTTGGAGATGTTCTTTCCATCAAACGGCTTTTGAAAGCATCGGTTTTACAACAATGCAGTTATTGCATTCTAAAAGAAATCGCCGGAAAGAAACAACCCCAAAATGTAGAGGCTTAATCTTTGATGGTTGTGTTCTATGGCCCGAATTATCGATACGTTGTGAAACAATGATGACTTGTGTGTCACATTAGACTTCTCCCACTCTTTTTCCTGTTATTCGTTATCATGATTCAAAACACGATAACGCTATAAATTTAGGTGATTTAGAACCTCGTTGGCGTTTGGCTATTTAATTATATAATAATTCAAGCGATGTTTTGTGGCATTTCAACGATACAACATAGGAAACTATAAAGAAGCATTCCACTAACTGTCAGTGATTCCAGAATAGGAATACGTGGAAACAAAACTTTGATCACTTCACATGATCAGTATGCCTTTTTCGAAATACACAAAACAAGCTGCAGTTTTAACCTCATCCTAATTCTTAAATCAGATAATCCTTTTGTTGTTTACTATTTCGGGAGAGTGTTTAGAAATCTTTCCGAATTTATTTCAATTCCAGAATACGGTCAATCAAATGCACCCTGACAAATTCAATTGATTGTTGTGAAAGTACGTAACATAAAGGGGTTTCTCTTGCGTAAGAATACAACAATCTTGCGCAACATTTATTACCGTGAAATATACTACGCTCAAAAGAAGCAAATGGTACAATTCGTCTGTGTGAAAGGATAAACTTAATAAAAGATATTGTTATCAGAAAAAGTTGCTTTCGATTAATTTCTTTGTGACTGTCGATTTCCGAAAACTTAAGCCATTTTGCTACATGAAGGGTTAATGGAATTTCTATTTTAAAATTAAATCTTCTAAGCCGTTTATTTAGGAAATACAAAATCATTAATATGAAATTTTACAAAATTTAATTATTTGGTTTTAACACTCTCAATAACGGGCTTTCGACGAAAGTAGATTTAGTCGTGTGGGCTTAGATGGTGGAACAAAGCGTGATCTCTGACAATTAAGTCGCGCCAAGTCGACTCTGTTTTACATTGTTGGTATATTCGGAAAATATTTGAGCAATATCGGCTTGTTTCATACATTTTTAAGTGTGACGCAACTGGAGTTTAATTTGCCCTTAATTAAGAAAATTAAATTCGTGCCGAGTCCATAAATTAAGCCTAATGATAAGTGACTTTTCTAAATTGACCTGCTAACAATTTAAAAACGAAAATCCAGCCTGTTGTATTTGCAGTTAGAGTTCCAGCTACTTCACACCTACATTTTTCTTGTGCCAAGACACAAACTTGACCAGAAATTCAAAAAAGATGAAGTTCGTTCTGCTTTTTGTGGTGAGCCTTGTTGTTCTATCAACACTCGTGCCATCAAGTCATCAACAGGGTCACTTCGGTTTGTTGGGACATTTGAGAGGAAAAAGGGTGGTTGAGGTACTGACATTCCTTTATTTTGTATACATTTCAACCTTACTCATTTTGCAAGAAGCAAAATATTTTCTTTTTGCTTCTGGCTTTAAGTTATAACCCTACGGACGAATTTCTTAACGTTTTCAAATACATACATAATTGATCATTTCGTAAAGGTTTGGCCTCTTTCCCCTAGACACAATGATTTCGTTGTAGTTTCAAGCAAAAAAGAAAAGTCAATGCTTTCTGAGCGAAAGGTTGCTTGCTTCTTACACAACTAGTTCTATACTCGTTTATAGTGGTACTGAAGCGCGAATACTTTAATTTGTATCCTCCTGCGATCATCAAGCAACTAGCATTGCTCACCAATATACGTTACTTCAGCAGTAAAACAACTCTCTTTTCAATTACAAATTAAGAGCTACTCACTACATTTTGTACGATGTTTAAGAGATTTTCTGTTAAAGGAAAATAATTTCGAAATTTAAAATTTTATTTTTTTTAAAAATGAAAACAAATCTTATGTTTCCTAGAGTTTATCTTTTTGATTGGCCTGAAGGCCACTAACCGCGTAAAGTTGATAAAACGCTTAAATAAAAACAAGGCCAAATATGAAGGATGAGTATGAGGCAAGTTTGATTCATTAACATTCGACAAATATTTCGAAAAATATTTTGTCGACTTTTATTAATTTCGGAACATTCTGTTACACACACTGTATTGAGATAATGTATACTGAAAACGTTTGGTACTAAAATCTCAAAAGGATATTTAAACATGTTGGAAAGCAGAAGGCACTGAAAAATTTCGTTTCTAGAACAAAACTAAACATTTTAACAAAGATGATGTATAGCAATTCAATATGCTCCATATCTGATTTGTCCAAAACATTTTTGCTGATTTAACAACTTTTCTCGTATTTTACATTATACAAGTTCGTTTATTGTAAATATTCTTTATTTATATTAAAAATTTTCTTATTGGACTCACGGTCTATAAAGTTTTGTTTCTCTCTTTACTTTTTTTCTTCATTAATTAATTAATTAATTAATTCTTTCTTTCTTTCTTTCTTTCTTTTCTTCATTAATTCTTTCTTTCTTTCTTTCTTTCTTTCTTTCTTTCTTTCTTTCTTTCTTTCTTTCTTTCTTTCTTTCTTTCTTTCT
>JAOEHT020012929.1:0-14903 GCA_025448195.2 Parazoanthus atlanticus | reverse complement strand
GGGGGGGGGAAGAGTTAATATGCTTTTATAAAAGGAACAGGTGTAAACTCATTTCTGAATAAAATATATAAATTTCTAACAAACAATTATTAAACCGCAGGGCTTGAAATGACGACCGGTGCGAACAAAGAATATATAATGATATTAAAAATACACGTTTCCGCGGCTTCGTGGCTCTCATGGGGAATTAACCGTATAATACATAAACTGCAGAGCTCCAAATTGGAATTGCGTAGAAAACAATCTAGAATAAAACCTCAAAACGTTGCTTGCTTTTTATAATGTTGTGCCAAAGCCTTGCAAAAGTAGATTTCGTATTCGCAAAGAAAGAAAATGCAAGGTAGCAGGAACATAACCAGTTCGAACTCACTTGATACAGTCACGTTAACTACGAATTAGTTTGGAGATGTTCGGATGATTGTCTCGAATCGGCAAACAACCATCTAAAACACTTCCTGCGAAGGATGCAACGCGTTTCACAATTTCCGTATTGATTCAAAAAACATCGACCGTTTTCTGGTTAATGTTGCATCGAGTCAAGTTTGAGTTGGACAATAAAATATAAAAAAGTCGAACTCTTAAAGGCATATCTGTGCTTCTTTAGCCTTTCGTAGAACATCAAGAATTGGGATGACCTTTGGACTGATAGTTCGGTTTTCCAAAGTGACATGTTTAGTAGATCTTATATGCTGAACCGTTAACTATTACAATTCCTACCGTTGTATTTACCTGTTAATCAGTCAATTGTAAGAGAAGTAAACACGTTTCAGAATCTTCCTACACAAACTGGACTTCAAACGTTTGTCATATTCGAAAATATTTTGAAGTGGCGAAACTGATCGAATTTCTTCAAGTTTTCACAATAAGAAATGAATTGACTAAACCGATCCCAGACACACACTTTTTTAATAAGAACAACTTCACAAAAACAATTAGCTCGGCTCGCCAAAAATTTAAGACCAAGTTAACAACAAGCTGTGTCTGGAAAGACTTAGAGCCATAACAGTGTTTCAAGACAAAATATTGAAATTCGTTAATTAATACGAGCAACAAATAAAACACCAAAGCTTATTAGTTTTCGCAACATTTATTTTCTTTTAAACCGTAGTCGGAGCGAAGCTCTGTTCATCAGTTTTATATTTTTTCAAACTAATTACTAGCAATCTTAGTAATTATAGAAATACGAAAGATTTTAAAACAAGTTGAGGCTGAAATGCCCAAAAAATTAAGAACAATGAAGCCTAAGCCGAAATATCCAGATGGTTCTAATAACAAAAGCGTGTATTAGAAAACTTGTCTTACTCTATAATAAAACCAAAAATAAAGGGATATTTGTCTTCTTAATACGGTCATTTGCAATTAATAATCTAATAGTGCCTCTTTCGCAGCGGAAAAAGAATGAAAAACCGTCGGATTAAGACATGCAGCATATCTTGCCGTAAAATCTTTTGCTTTGTTTAATAGTACAAAGGACAACCAGGTTGGCCTTTGTAAAAAAAGCCTGCCGGCGCTCTGATGGTTTATTATTTTGGAAAATTGACAGTGATATTTTTTAATATCTACTTGGAAACTGTCTTTATCTGTATTATCAAAATGTAGAATATCAATAATTAATCGAATGCAAGTGCCATGAACATCACACATCGATCATAAGTCAACTTTCCACATGACACAGCGAAAAACAATACAAAAACCGGTTAACGTGAAATAAATATTGTTGGCAAGGAAGAGAAATACAAATACTATAAAACAAAGTTAAAATTAAAGACGGAGTTTCACTTAGAACAAAACTAACCTTCAAAGTCTCGTCTTAATTTCAGCTTTTCTGCATTGCAGATGGATCGTGACAATTTACTACGATTATTAAAACAACTAGTTTAAAATATGGTAAGCAATATGACGTAATCGACTTGCGCAGTAAAAAACAAAATGGCGGCCAATCTACGCGGTGAGATATGATTTTTAAATTCGCGCCATTTGAACGTAGACAGGCCGTGTTGTAGGTAGGTATGCTTAACGGTTCGAATACGTTTGCATGTTGCTTTTATTTTTTGCATGTGCGACTGTGCTTGTCCCTGTTAAGTACTGCGTATGTGTGCGGGTGTGATGTGTGCTAGTGTTCTGTTTGAGTTGTGTGAAGTGTGCCCGCTTGTGTTTTACGAGTGCTTGTGCATTTTTGCGCTTGTGTCTTTTGTGTTGCTGCACTGTAACAATACAATTTGCAAAAATTAGTGCCAAGGTCTTCAATGGGAAACCTGCGTCTTTGCGCTACAAAATGTCATAAAGCAACTGTATAGTCGGAATAAATACATCTGATATGAACATGTTGACTGTAAGGTAGTCAGTGAATGTTCGTCGCGTCCTTATTTGAAAAACCACCGTGATGTTTCCTAGAAAGGACGTTACACTGGTCACTATATCTGTATAGAACCTCGCTTCATGAGCTATGTTTTCAAATCTTTCCGTTTTATTTTACGTCTGCTGGTCAGGCCCGACAGATAGTAGAAGTGTGTACACAATAGTCGACTTGGATTAGCCGCATATGACACTTTTTGCTCTTTTCAAAACTCTCTTCAAATGGGGGAAGAAATGTTTCCGTAACATTTTGCCAATTTAACAATGTTCATTGTTTTCCCACAGGTTGTGGTTTTGTTCTCAAACTTTTTAACTCTGGTTTTCCGAAATTGAAACAGTCATGGTACTCACAGATAAACGTGCTGTCCTACTGAACAAGAATAGGTGTTGGGTTTGGTTCCTTGTTCCTAAATATCAAGCGTACTTTTTTCAAACCTGGTCTTCTTTCAACCAAGAACGCCTTATTTCCTGACTGGTGCATCTGATACTTACCTAAACAAGACGAGTTTATCAGTGTTACGTTTTTCTTCCAATTTCTTGATTTGACAAGAAAACGTGCTGCAGCTGGAATTAAATTTGCTGATTTGAAGTCAGCCCAGTTGTCTTCGTGCTTCAGATATTGTTATGGAACGAATGGGTATGTGTTCCAAATTTATAATTGAACACTTCCTGTTCATGTAATGATATTCCTAGAGTACCATCTTTGTATGTGTTTATATCTCAAAACAAAGTTTACATGATAAGAACTTGAAACACGTTATATTATACATGTAGCGTTTTGAAACTATGCATACAATCTAGCTATGGGCGCGTACTGAAATTGTTGGGAACGTAAAATCTTTCATTTACTCTTCCAGCACGTGTACGCTGGGCCACAAGTAACTGCGAGGAACGTAAAACTCCAAGCAGTTGATAAACATTTAAAAATGTCTTATTTCGACCCTTAAGTGATTCAATTAGCTGCGAGCACGTTAATGCTACTTGAGAAGTAGATCAGTTCACGTAAATGCCACCACGAGAATACGCTCCTAGCCCGATAATGGTTGCAAATTTTGAAACCAAAAGATAGCTTTACATGACAGCGAAACTATTGCAACATCTATAAAACTACAAACGCTTGTGGAATATTACCGAGCGCCAGGTGCACGCGTAATATTCGTGTGTATAGCGACAACGGCACGAAATGTCTGTTTTGTTATAGGACGAACAGATGAATGATCAGAAACATCAAACCGTTAATGGCACAAGACACTTTTAGGAAAACTAATTCTGTAAGCTACACTTTTAAAACGTACACCAATCTCTTACGATTGAGATTTAGATAATAACTTAATAAAGCTTTTAAATTGATGTATTCCCCAGGTTAGTTAGAAAGCCACAGCTATGCTGTTTCTGAAGTTCTGTTTCCTTAATGACGGGTTTTGACGGATTTTCTTGAGGAAAAGTTCACATTCCCTGGAATCGTCTGTCGTCTTCAGTAAAATAGAGGACCGCAACATGACGTGTAGGGGAGAGAAAAGAGTAAATATGCTTTTAAAGAAATATTGTGTATACTCATTTCTGAATAAAGTATTCTGTCCCCTCTCCTGAACCATAATTTTATGGCAATTTCGTGTGCTCCCTCATGCGACTAACTGCCCTCTCCCTCTCCCCCAGGATTTCTTCAGATGTACCTTCCTGGCATCTTTCACAAGGCGCAAAATTGGTCACAGTTTCTAAAAACAAACATACGCACTTTAAATTATACGCTGTTAAAAGTAAATCCGTTATCTGTTTATAATTTCTTAATTAAAACATTACGAAACTTTTTAAGAATCCGCTAGAAAAATAACCGAAAACCCGGCAATTGTTGAAGTATTTCCTCTATAGAACAGCGTGGCTAGTAATGCAAGCAGAATTTGCGCCCATATCTGAAAGAGGAGTTTAGGAAAAGACAATTTTTTCAGTCATAACCCATTCCCTTAATTTGAACACTTCTTCAGTTCAGGCTTCTAGGTTAAATAAATAAAGGCATTAACTGCTTGGATGTACATTTAATATCTTAATTTGTTTTATTTTTTTGTTTTAATACAAATAAATACTTTCTTATTTTTTTACTTAGTTTTTCTATTTTGTACATGACCCAGTTTTTAAATCTAAATTACAGTGTTAGTGGTAATCAATTGTAGAAAGGTATAAGTTTTGAAATCAAAACATAATTTGTACTTGCATGGTAGCGTAATTCTAAAACTACAAACTAAATGTTTCTGCCACGTCTAGGGTGTGTTCACGCTAGCGGGATGTTACAGAGTTCTATTTGATTACCGTCAGCAAGTGCCTGGTGTTCATGTGTATGGCGACAACAGCAAGAGGATGTTTGTTTTATCCCTTGCTGATTAAGGACGAACAGAAGATCAATTATACCTCAAGGTTAATGGCATAAAACATGAACTTTAGTAAAGACGTTTTTTAAAAGTACACCAATCTGTTCGATCTGTTACGAATGAGAACAGATCAATAAAGCTTACAGTTTGACCTATTCCGCACGTTTTTATGAAAGCAACATTTTTGTTAGACGCAGGATCTGTTGGTATTCCCTGGAATTTTCTGTCGCCTTAACTTGACAATAATCACGGGGTACAAGAATAACGTGACGAGTAATGGGAGGAAACAATACAGCAACATCTTGATCTTTTGATCGCTGGAGTTCCGATCGGTACAACCCAAGTAAAGAACAAAAATATAAGACGTGTTATCAGTATGCTTTGTATTCTGGCTCTCAGGGGGAATGCTACTGCATAGAATCTGATGACTGTAATAATTACAAGGCTGTTCGTCGACACTCGATAAGAAACATTGTAAAAGAAAAAAGAAAACTTGAAAAAAATGTGCCAAATGTTTGCGATAGGTAACCCACCCACCGTTTTGCGAAAAACCAAAATGTCATAAAGCAAGTGCATAGTCGGCACAAATACATCTGATATGGCCATGTTGACTACAAGGTAGCCAGTGCATGGTTGTTCGTACCGTCCTTAATTGAAAAACCACCATGATGAGCATGATGTTTCCCAGAAAGGACATTACACTGGTCACTATATCTGTATAGAACCACACTTCGAAAACAGTTTCACAGTTGATGTAACATCCAACGCGCGATGTGTTGAAGAGCGTGATGTTGGACGTCATTTGGCAGATCTTCACTTGAATGCTCGAACTAAGGTCCGTAGTCTTCAATCATCTTTTGCTGTAAAAAGAATAAAAAAACCCTGTGCGGTAATTTTTTTGGGCTCACTAGCTTAGTTTCTTTTTTACACTTTAGAAAAAATAATTTTCATTATATTTTATTTCAACTGCGAAAATAAGTTACCAAAATCTGAAATATACGTTTGCAGAAACTCGACGCAAACATTTAAAAAGCTATGTTTTCAGACTTTCCCATTTTATTTTACATCTTCTGGTCAGTCCCGGCCGATAGTGACTAGAAATGCGCATGCAATAGTCTTTTTGGATAAGCCACAGATAAAACTATTTGCCTTTTTCAAAACTCTCTTCAAGTGGGTGAAGAAATGTTTCCGCAAAATTTGCCAATTTTACAATGTGCATTCTTTCCTCACAGGTTGTAGTTTTGTTCTCAAACTTTTTAACTCTGGTATTCTGATCCCCAAACAGTAAAGCTGCTCACTGATAAACTTGTTTTCCTACTACACAGGAGTAACTGTTTGATCGGTTCCTTGTTCCTAAACATCAAACATATTTTTTCAATCCTGGTCTTCTTTTAACCAAGAACGCCTTATTTTCTGACTGGTAAACCACCTGATACTTACCTAAACAAGACGAGTTTATCAGTGTTACGTTCTTCCAATATCTTGATTTGATAAGAAATTGGAGTCAATTCAGATGAAATTAAACTTGCCGATTTAAAATCAGCCCAGTTGTCTTCGTGCTTCAGACTTTTATTATGGAACGAATCGGTAGGTGTTCCAAACATATAACTGAACACTTCCAGTTCCAGTAATAATGTTCCTATGAAAAACTTTAGATGTTGCGGGAAAGATAAATTGAAAATTAGCATTTAATTTTAGAAACGCTTTAAAAAATTAGGCAAATTCAACCATTTGTAAAAAACGACCCTCGTTCCGATTACTTAGGGTGTTTCTAAATAACACCCTAATAAATAACATTTTTTATTTTTCTTTTCTTTTTTTTCATATAAACAGCATTTATTCAAAGAGCTAGAAAATGGAAATATAATCTCTTTCCATCACCTATTTCTAAACGAAACCATGTCGACGGTGATCTTATACAAATAGACCGCGATGTGGGACTTAAAATGCAGATAGTCACAGTTCAGATCGGATTTCAATGAGGTTTATGGACCAATTTATTTATTCCTTAACTGGTAATCGTAAAGACTGTAGCTTAAGATCCATTGCTATGGAAAAAATTATTGAACAACACATAAGCCATCTCAGCTGCCATCTTGGATTTTTTGAAATTCTCTTTATCAGCATCTTGTTTACATCGATGGAAAACAGGAATTACTGGCTCAAGTAAGAAAGTATTCAATGATAAAATTGAAAAGAAGAAAGTAGAACGAATTTTGTCCACAAGTTCTTGTATTTTTCTTCAAACTTTAATTTGCATAATTTACAAGTGGTCACGGCACTTAGTTAAAGTCAAAAGATGACAGTATTCTTTATTGGACTACAGGTACTGCAATTTTAGTTTGAACTGCTTTTAACTTGTAGTAGGAAAAATGGTCAGGGGAAAGCAGGCACCTAGAATGTTTTCTTGCAGTGGATTGTTCTCAAGGAGATGTATCAGCTAAATTGGACAGGACTTAATTTCTTAGTTATCCAGTCTTCCTTGATTGTGTGTTTTTTAGAAAAAAAAGACAGAAAAAGCAAATGGAACGCTACATGGAGAAAAATACACTAAACAAATATGCCATGAGTTCCCTGCGATTTGTCTGCAGGTGTTCAAAAGAGCATGCCGCTATTAGTTCGTGTCACCCCTCCCCTTCTTCCTCTTGCTCAAACGAAAGATGATTGTTGACCGCCCATAACTTGAAACTGTCTTCCAACATTGAAATGACTACTACTTATAACTTGTAATTGCAGTTCGATATGGCGATTTATTTTCTTTATTGTTAAATGCCAGATTAATAATAATAATAGCATTAATAATAAATACTTTATCATTTATCCTGCTAAAAATCGATCAGCTGTCTACACAAATTCGCTGGTATCAACAGGTGATCAACAATATGAAATATAGATATATAATACGATATTTCCGAGTTCTAGAATTCCGACTTTCGAGAATGCTTTGGTGGTTGTTTGTTCCAGAGTCACTTTTCGGAATGGAATACTATCAGAGTTTGTCAAACAGAATATAGGTACGCGGGTGGAGCTAGCTGACGTCAGTACGTTTTCAAACTGAAATTATACCACCAACTTGAACACCATGGCCAACTCGTTTGTCGTAGAGTTTGTTTTTTTACTTCTTTTCCCTTTAAAACATTTTCAATATTTACGTGGTTGTTGTTTCATGATATTAATTTGTTACTTAACATTAAGATGACTTGTTTTTGTAGAAGTTGTAAATTTTGAAACCAAAAGATATAGATAGTTTGTATTTATTAGACAGCAGCGAAACTATTGCAAGATCTATAAACTACAAACGCTTGCGGGATATTACTGAGTTCTAGTTGATCATCACCAGGTGCAAGAGTAATGTTCGTGTGTATGGCGACAACAGCAGGAAATGTCTGTTTTGTCATAGGACGAACAGATGAATGATGAAATATATCAAATGGTTAATGACATGAAACACTTTTAGGAGAACTAATTCTGTAATTATAAGCTACACTTTTAACAACGTACACGAGTCTGTTAGGATTGAGAACAATTTAATTAAACTCTTAAATTGATCTGTTCCCCAGGTTGGTTGGAAGCTACAGCAATACTGTTTCTGAAGTTCTGTTTTCTTAATGACGGTTAACGTTCTGATGGATTTTCTTGAGGAAAAATTGACATTCCCTGAAATCGTCTGTCGTCTTCAGTAAAATACATGACCGCGACATGACGCATAGGGAAGGGAAAAGACTAATTATGCTTCTAAAGAAACATTAGGTGTGTGCTCATTTCTGAATAAAGTATTTTTTCCCCCATTTTCTCAGTGCCCCCATATGGCAATTCCGTGTGCTCCCTCATGCGCCTAACTGCCCTTTCCCTCTCCCCCAGGATTTTTTAGAAATACCTTGCCATGTTTCACAAGACGCAAAATTGGTCGCAGTTTCTAGAAAAAAGCGTACGCACTTTGAGTTATACGATGTTAAAAGTAAAATCCGTCATATGTTTATCCTTATTAATTTAAACATTAGGAAACTTTTTGAGAATCCGCTATGAAAACAAGAAGTTCTAACGAAGGACGCCAGCCTTGTCATCAATATCGTATAGTACCACACTTCTAAAATACTTTCCCAGTTGATGTCACGTTCAATAAGTGATGTACAGGGGCGGATTTAGGGGAGGGGCCCAGAGGGTCCGGGCCCCCCTTTCGTCAGCAATTTTCGAAACATTTTTTAAGAAAGACACTGAAGAAAACGTGTTTTGGAGCACAGATGCCATTTTTGGTCCCCCTTTCCAAAATTGCAGGTTCGGGCCCCCTCTTTCCCAAATTTCAGGATCCGCCCCTGATGTATGCACTAGCGTGATGTTGAAGCTCTTCGCTTGAGCACTATGTTCTTGAAGGTTGTTGGTCTTCAATCACTTGCTGTGGATAACAAGCAAGAAATGAGTCCCTATCTTAAATATACGAGGAAGTACACATTTTGACGTTGTCCCTTAAGCTAAGTAAGAGATTGTCAGCTTTACACTTAGATGACGAGGGAGAAGGAGAGATGAAGACAACAAACAGGAGGGTCAATAAGGTAAACACTAAGTGGAGCAGCAATGAAAGATCAAGGCACCTATGCAGATTGTCTCGGTAAATAAATATGTGGATCTCGGAGGCTATTCGAGGAAGAAGTTAAGACAGAGAAACACTGAAGATTAGGACCTGAATGAAGCAAGAACAAGGTATCAAAGAGTAAGAAAGTATCAGAAAGCACACAAAGAGGCTAAACGAAGTTGTTAAAACAAAACAAAAAATGGAAAAAGGTGTGTAGTTGAGAAGGGGGGATATAAAATCACTTTATCAAATCACAATGAAGTTCAGCGGAAAAATACAGGAGGCAGATAAACCTGTCAGGAAAAATCTAGGAATGCGAAAATGATTAACAGCACCAACTTGAAATGGGTTGTAACTGCTAGTCCTAGATTGTTCCTTCTCAAAAGATACTGGTGAGTACATTTCGGTATCTCTTCCTCAAATCTTTCCAAACCTTTGTGGACACTTCTTCTTGCATAATGATCTGTGTTTAGCTTGGAATTCCCACAAATCTGAGTTTGTATTTCATCTTCTTAGTTATGCTTCAAGATTCAGCTCCATAGTTTAATTTGAGCCGCAATTCTCTTATTTGGTATAGCTACAGTCGGTAGGAGTTATAGTGATTCTTGACTCAGAGGTGGAGACAGCCAAACAATGCACTAGCCTTAGCTATGTGATTGGATATTTCATTATGTAGTTAACCATCATCAGACAGAACATTCCCAAAGTAGATGCAGCGTAGAAGAATCGCTTGGCTCAGTTTGTTCCAAACTTGGTGGGGGCTGACACAATAACTCTATTTTCCTGATACTGATAGAGAGACCAAAGCAAAATTCCCTCATCCCATCATTCCCAATTTACTGCTATGCCACAGGTTGTTCAATAAAACAGACAATATCGCGTTTCGACCAACCAGGGTCTATTTTCTTTTCTTAAAAAACAACTGAAATATTTCGAAATCCCTGCAGTCAGACAGCAGTATATTTTCAGCTTTTTTTTAACTACGTTATATATATGAACACTGAGGCTGATTTAACAGTTTACTGAGAAAAAGTTAAGAGTAAGAACATTCATCAGCAAGCCTAAGACTTGATCGACTCAGTCGAGACTCATTTGAGGAACATTTGGAAAATTAAAAAATCATGCAAAAAAGAGCAGTACAACAACAACAACAACAACAACAACAACAATAACAATAACAATAACAATAACAATAACAATAACAATAACAATAACAATAACAATAACAATGGTGATGATGATGATGATGATGGTGGTGGTGGTGATGATGATGATGATGATAACAGTAATAATAGTTTTGCTAACCAGAAAAAAGGTTGGTTAATAGAAATTGGAAACGTGTTTTAGGAACTTGATACCTGAAATTTGCTTATTTGTTTGGATCGATGTTTGTCCTTACGAGTTCGATTTTAAGGAACTCAGTTAAAAGGAGTTATTTTTCTTGATGGCTTGTGAAGGACAAACATAGAACTTGAAATTTGTTAATACCTAGCCGGCCTTGGGTCTGGGTACGAGAATGGTCAAGAAAACAACAACAACATGTGAATGAATTCTTTCAGAACATATGAGGTTGAAATCCTTAAGAAGACGTCAGTTCAAGAAATAGCTATATATAGAACGTTCTTATCTACCGAGTGCACACATGTTCCAGTAAGGTCTGTCACATCAGTCTAGATATGCATGCAAGCAATCAGGACGCGCTTGTAGTAAATGAAGGTTCAACGTGGCACGCTCGTTATTTTGTGTTTTTATTTGTCCTCAGCTGAACACGTCCGTAACAAGCCTGAATCTACAAGACAACTATCTTGAGGGAGAAGGCGGCGTGTATATTGCTGATATGTTGAAAGAAAATTGCTACATTACTGAATTAGTAAGTGCTTTGCACTGTAAAAACTTTGAAAATTGCTTTGCTTATGATTGCGGTGGATTTCAATTCTTCGGTAATGTATCTACCTTGAACTAATTTTATGTCTTCTGTTAATAAGTAGTTTTCAATTCCTAAAGAAACTTTTTGCAACTGTATTCCAAGGAGATGTCGTTCGGCTATAATTAGCTTACCTCATTTAAAACTGCGGATTTTTGACAAAAATTGTTAGGTATTTCTTAGTTTTTGTTTTTTCAGTATAAGTTCCCTATTATATTTCTTTAAACTCTTATAAATTATGCTGGAATGCAGGCAAAAGTTCAAATTCCAAAATCCATTATAATTACCAAAATCATTAATGGTGGATATGTTTTACAACAAAACGACGTTTCTCAGCATGCTCAGTCGAACCCAGGCTCTCATTTCTTGACCGGCACTGTCCCAAATAAATATCCTGTCATACACCAGTTTCAAGATAAATAACTTTTTAAGTCAAAGGTTGGATCTAAAAACAATAGAACAACCGTATCTAATGCCTGATGAAACATTCTGTCTAGTATACCCGTAATGTCTAACACCACATGTTTGTCTTTTAGGATATCTCCTACAACAAGCTGGGAAGAACCGGATGTGCGGCCATATGTGATATGCTTCAGAATAATGTAAACTTGCTAAAAGTCGACTTGGCAGGAAACAGTTTTGATGATAAGTGCTTGCTCTACATTAACGAGGCCCTTAGGGTAAGGAACCGCATAACATATTATTTGCGCTTGCTCTTTCGTTAACGGAAAACTGAAGTAAAGGAGATGAATTGTTTATATGGATGATTAAAAGTGCGTTATGCACTACATTTTTGTGCTAGGGGATTTTTTATAGATCACAAAACAGTGTTTAGTGCACAGAAAACGTGTGGTGTAAAATATGATGACATCATTTTCCGTATATAGAAAGTGAGCTTAAGGGCGTATTCCCTCTATGACGGGTTCGACGCGCCAAATACAAGCCTAAAATAAATCCAGGAACTGTGACTTTAGCAAAAAAACACTTGATACAATGACAGACAAGATGACTACGGAAGTAGACAATAAATACATGGATCGCAAAGTTGTCCCTCTACTCTGAAAATACACAAAACGAAATATGTTTCAAAAAACGTTTTTGATTCAACATTCTTAATAAAGAACGGAACGATGGAAATTTTTGTTTGGGAGAAAGGCGAAGGTGAAGATTGGTGTTCCTGAATATTTTGTGTAACCGCGGTTTAACTTCTCTTTTTGTTAAAATCGTTGCCGTCCTGTAACTTCAACTTTTTTTCTGTCTCTCTGTCTTGTGCAAGCGTATTTTTTCGAAGTTCGTATAGAAAATCAAATTATTCGTGAACTCACTTGAAGGACTGATATTCAAAGAAACATAGGAAAGTTTTTTTTGCTAGACTGATGTTTCAGTAACGTTACTAGAATCGTACGTTTTGTTCAACAGCTCGACGTTACTAGATACGTGGCACTGCGTGTTGTCCCACAACATAACGTTACTAGTACGTACGTACAGTACAGCAACTTAACGTTTCTATGTTGTCCAACAACGCAACGTTAATAGATAAATACGTGTTGTCCAATAGCTTAACCTTACTAAAGACGTGCGTGTTGCCCAATAGCTTAACGTTACTAGATACGTAGACTTGTGCAAACAGGTTAATGTTACTAGTAACTTATGTGTTGTCCAACGTAACGTTATTAGGTACGTACATACAGTACGGAACCCTAACGTTGCCGTCCGCATATGATAAATGGAAGAAAAAAGGTTACACAAACGTTCATTAATTTCTTGTCAAAGCCGGAAATAAGATCCAAGATTTTGAGAAACAGTCAACGGCTCACTACTAACACATGTTTTGACCTTTTTAGGGAAACGAGAAGATAGTATGGATGAATTTAAGTCATAACAAATTCTCTGACAGTGCAGGGGAGCTGCTTGGACAAGCAATCAGTAAGTAAAAGCAGTTATACAACTCAAGAAGAATAAATTGTATTGAAAATAGTCAAAAAATCTAAAGATTTCCTTTTCACATTATTTCGTCATAAGTACATGCAAACAACATTCAAACCGAAAGAGATCGATGAGAACAAATATGACTCTTATACCATATACCGAATTACTGTGATGTGTAAAGATGAAAATCGATCTACTATAATTAATCGAGTTTTCTTTGCTAAGAACCGTTATTTAGATTAAAGCATAGTTTCCATTGTTATCTGCATTGGTATAAGTAGGTTGTTTCTTGACTTACTCAAATTGTTTTTCCACAAAGATGATGATTAAATAACGAAATATAGAGAAGAGCCGCGAAGCCTTGGAGTGACAAAATTTGGGAAAAATCCTAAATTGTATTTAGTTTATTCGAAAGTTTTATTATTGCATGGTTCCATAATTGCCAATGACTTGCGTTGCAAAACGATTTACTTGTGTGAACCGATTGCTCATTTATGGTCTGTAACAGCTTCCAACGACTCCTTGGAGTATCTGAACCTGAGCTGGAATCACTTGAGGAGGAAAGGAGCCGTTGAAGTTGCTGCTGGACTCAGGGTAACTACGGAAATCTTTTTGATACATTAGCTAATCCAGTCCCACTTATCAATATTTAGTCGGCATGAAGGGGAAAGGCTAAGGGTTGGCAGTGATGGGCTCAACTAGTCGCTTTTGACATAGTGCACAATGCCTCTATTTATCTGGTGAACACACCTCTGGAGATGTACTCGCTACGGCAATTTCTAGCACGGTTACCTCAAAAGTTTACTTGTCGCAAATTAGCGGTGCCGTGCCGAAAACCCATGGGCACCATGCCGAGATTGGGGGTGCCGTACCAGATTTTGTGCGCGTGAAATTTCAGTGCTCTCCATATCTTGTCCATAATTAATATACAGCGCCATTAAACGCGCACAAAATCTGGCGCCGATGAGTTTTTGGTGCTTGTTTTCACGAGCTTCACATTTGCACGGTACCCAAAATTCTGAGTAAGGTGCTTAATAATTTGTGGCACAGCAACATCAGAACGAATAGTGCCGGTTTCTTGTTGGGGTATCTGTATCCGTTCCTTGTTTTATGGCCTTCAAGTCCAGACCCTGTTTACGCGCGCATAAAAGCTGGACACGGTGACTCTATTTACCCGAGCTGATAGTACATACACCGGGGATGTGCTCGGCACGGGTACCTCAAAATTTTTGGGCCGCTCTGTTTACACACTACGTCCCAACATCCTTCATAATCTGCTAATCTTAATCGGAAATGCATACAATTTAATGCAAAATTGCAAAACGCATTCCAGTTTTTACAAGCTACTCACACCTTGTAAAAAACACTCAAAAATATTGAAAATCGTATTGCTTTTTAAAGCAACAAGATATACTGCCACATCATAGAATGCAAACAACTTTTACATTATTTGAAACAGTCCAGCAAATTAAGTAACTATATATATATATATATATATATGTATAGTTATATATATGGACAAGCCATCATTATTGAACAAAAGATCTGAACTTGTCTCAAAATGCCGTCACATCAATAAACTATTATTCCTCCAATCAGAAGAAACCTCCTTGACTTTTAAACCCGAAAATGCATTTTAAAGACTCAGTCTGATGATCGTGAAAGCGTGAAACTCTGAGAAAAACCGAACACGCAATCCCTCTATTCATTCAAGCAAATATTATGCCAGTAAACTTTTTATATTACGAATCAATATCTAACA
>JAOEHT020012821.1:0-14904 GCA_025448195.2 Parazoanthus atlanticus | reverse complement strand
AGACACATGAAGTCAGGCACACGAAGATGAATGTGGCTGATCGTGACCATTTCAAAAATCTCCCACATGCTCTACAAATTTATGGCCCAGTGCCCTCAAACAATAGCCACGGTATATGAACAATGATATATTTGGTGTTGAATTTTTTTGTAAACAGCTGTATATTAATAGGAACTTAATCCCCACATTTTTCTGTTTACATTTATATCATCATTTCTGATTGTAAAAAGAGTCAGTCAGTCAGTAAATAGAAAATAACTATTCAGGCTAGGTTTTATAAATACTGCTTCTATGGTAAATTAAGTCTATAATTATAATTATGTGCTAGTTTGTCTGAAAAAGATTAACCTTTATAGCACCATGCCATTTATCAGTATGTAAATTCCCCTTTTGTTATCCACACAAAATAATTTCATCTAAGATGAAAAACAAAATTCTCCCAACCTGCTTACAAGAAAACTATAGAGATAGTTTATGAGAATTCAGCAATATGTCATATGGCATGTTTGGGGCTGACAGGGTTAAAGCACTGATTCCAATTGAAAAATGCGACTAAAAGATTTTGCAAGAATTCAAAATTAGGCCAGCTGGTTGTTTGTAAAAGTATCTCAAATAGAAATGGACTTTTTTGCTAAATAATATACAATACTGCTGAAAGTCGGTTCGAGGATTGAATACTCAGAAATGACACTTGACAATAAATGATTAAATGAGAACTGGATGAACATTTGATACCAAAGGGCTTTTCTCTCATATCTACTCATGACCCTGCATGCTGAGTGGGGTCAAAATTGCTGATTACATTGTTAGTTTCTTTCTTGCAAGTCCTCAAATTTTGGGTCAAACACTTTTTTTTCTATTTGACTTAACCTTAAAAGTCAAAACCACCAAGTGTCTTAGATTCCTCCAGAAGTCATTCTTGTTTACATTTCGCGTCACCTTTTGTACAGCCACAGTCTGCCTGTGGTACAGCCCTTCCCCTTTAACAAATTATGTAACCCCCCTGTGCCTGTCTGATCTGATAAATTATTCAACACTTGGGCTTGACCGTGAAAATTTCACCTCTGATCTGTGCCAACCTCTGGAATTTAACAGTTTTTTAAAAAAATATGGGCTTGTACGGGCTTACCTGTCATGTGTCTTGGCATATTGAGGAGTTGCTGAAATATACTGAGCACCGATATCGACCATCGCCCGCGCGTCGGAATTGCTTCGATTCGTGGCCATTCTACCGCCAGCCCCTCGCGATTTCTCCCATATTGTTATGTCGATTTGTTGGTTGAATTTGCGACGCAAAAGAGCGCCTGTTAGCGCGCCGGTGAGGCCAGCGCCAACTATCAACACGCGGTGAGGAGAAGAAGAAGACATCGTCACATTTCATCTGGTCGACGGAAGAATAAAATTTGATTTGACTGGGAGACTGAGACTAGGATGTTTTGACTTCACTAATTATTCTATTTTTAGCATCATTTTGGAAGGCAAATGAAAAATGAAGAAACTACAACAAAAACAATTTCTTCATTTGAATTTGAAAGTCTTTTTAAATTTTCAACAAAAAAGTAAATGCATAGACACCACAGCAAAGAAAAGTGGTGTTTTGAATTTTTACAAAATTGCGCCCCTTTTGGCGGTCAGCAGCTTTCCGAGCTAACACATGCGTGAAGAAATGTATCAACCAAAAGATCAAGTCGGAAGTGAAGTAAACTTGATGATGCCAAAATTTGAGGGAAAGTAGTAAGGTTTCACGCTGGTATTCCTGGCTCGATTTTAGTTTCTGCGAATGATATAGGCGGAAATGGCTTCAATGATAACCACTAGGTAATATTTATTGTAAATTTGCATCTGGTTTCGTGTCAACCATGAATCTTGTGCGCCGTGTTATCGGTATGGGGCGCGCGAGAGGCAACAACGAAGGAGTTGTGTCTCAGACAAATCAAGACGATGCGTTGTGTCTCATGCATTTGAGGAAACTTTTCATGGAGTTGCTTCACTCTCCGGAGCCTCTCACGATCAGGGAGCAAGAAATCAAGCTTTATCAGATGTTGCCATTATTCTGTAAGGTTTTTTCTCAAGCTAGACCCAGCACAATAACAGAGCGTTTTGGCGATGCTTGCCAGTTCGCAGCTCACGTTTCGCGCCTGATGGCAAATGAGATCAAACGCAGAGCTGCGAACAAAAGCAAGGAATCTGCCAGCAAGAAGATGATGGAATTTCTCCAGGCTGATTCGGTGGAGGAAGCAACTTCTGGGTGGAATCTTTTAAACGCACTCAACATTTTAGCGGCCGGAGAGACACCGGTTGTGGAATGCATGGTTGCCGCAAGTTTGCCATCGAATATGGTCAAGTGTTTGTATTTGTTTTATGAATTACCTCGGGAACAAGCCCGGCGAGGCAAAACTTTGGAAGACATCAAAGAAGAAAGATCGATTGTGCAGAAATTGTACTGTCAGGTCTTGGTGAAACTGTGCAACCACGCAGCGACGGCTCGGGAGTTGGTCCACACAGACGAACTGTCGTTGCTGTTTGCTGCTATCTCGTGTGCTTGTCCTCAGTGGAATATCGAATGGAGAAGTTGTGTTTCCGAAATTCTCATGACTCTAACTCGTCATGGACTCGAGAAGGAAGTCATTGAATACATTCATGGTGAGTAAAGCTGTAAACTTAATTTAGGCTTCACAGCCGTTTGTTATTTTCTTTGATAAAGTTCTGGATTCTCAACCTGCCATTGGAGAATTTCTTAAAGTCAAGCAGAAAAACTCGAACCGTTTTGTTTATCTTTGATAAGTGTCAAAAAGTTAAAATCATAGGCTGGTGGTTTCGATCTTCCAGGCGATCCGCGATAGCTCTTTAAAAATTATCGTGTAATTGCCGCCCAGCTGCCATTTCAGTCATATTCATTTGATACTCGTTTGACAATAATCAGATCGAAGGATTTCATAGCCCAAGACGCGCATCCATTTCCTGATTAGTTCGAATATAATTTACTTTGTTTACATTAGTAATGCGTTGGCCGATGGTCCACCGATTTATATTTGCTTTCTTTTGATCTTTATTAATACCAACCTGTCACGCGTTGTATGTTCTTAAGAAGACTAATTTCTGTGATAAGATGTTTCGTATTTTAGTAGATTCAATTTAGCTATTCGTTTTTGAATATCAGTATGAAATGTTGAAATAATAAGGGAAAATTTGGGACTGGATGAATTTTTTGCTTGATTTTGACATAGATCTGGTACTTTGATTTTTGTAAATTAGCAGTTAATGGAAATACTATTTATATATAAACTTCAGAATAAACTTGTAAATATTAATAAAATAATGCAGTTTCATTTTACATGTACAGTCCTCTATTGACTTCATGTCTGTTCCTCTGAGTGCATAATAAACAAAGTTTATTTCCATTGACATAACCTGATATTTATTATTGTAATTATAATATTTTGTTTGTATGAAAAAAAGATGAAAACTTGTAGCTAAGAGTTCTTTACAGCTATTTAATAGTCAACCAACTGAATTATGCTCTAAATTTGCCCTTTTAAAAGTACTTATTCTAGCTTCAAGTTGAGGTCACGTTCCAAGATCAAATACATTTGCTGTATTTCTGGAACATGACCGTGACTTCAAGATTTTTGTTTATGGGCATGGGAATATAATTTTGAAGTTTATGGCCTATTATTTATTGTGTGAACATCCAAGAGAAATTAATTGGTACTTTTGAATTCTGCAGCTACCAACTGGCAGTTGAAATTTAGTTATATGTATTATTTAGGCCAAAAAGAAATATCATTCTGCAGTTTGGGTTATGGTGGCAAAATTATTTTGTATTTTGTTTTTTAAACTGGCTTGAAATCTCAGCTTCTTTTTTGTACGAAAACCATGAAATTTCAAAAATATGATCTATAAGAGTTCAAATTTTGGTAAAAAAGAATCTTCTAGGGTTAGTGAGAAAAATTAGGGTCAGTTAGGTAATCCAAACCACAGGTATTTTTTGTTTCGCCTAAGTACAGTTATAAATTGGCTGCACTTATAAAAATAAGTGAAAGATTTTTACTGCAGTTGGAAATTTATTGTTAAATAATAAGTAAATTTTATCTGTTAAGTGCTTTAAACACTTGCAATATACTAAATGATTCTACTGAAGCAAGATTAATGGAGTAGTGACATTATTAATATATTGTCAGTAGTGCCGTCATCTCCTTATATGGAAGTTAGTGAACTAAAATGAACTTAGAGGAAAGTGACTTCTGAAAAAAATTTAATGAAATCTAATCAATTTTGATTTGATTTCATTAAATTTCATGGAATATTTTATATGTGGAAAAGATAGTTCTATGGTGTTTTATAAATTAAATTACATTAAATCTCTGAGTAAAAATCTTTTTAATAGCAAAGTCTAGCTAAAAAAATCAATTTACAAACAGCTAATAAATAAGTATATATCAATCACTTTATATATCATCCTTGAGAACTTGAAACTTGCATTTGTATTTAATCCTTAAACGGCCAAAGGGGGGGGGGTGTCAAAATTACCCCCGCCCAAGGTTTTTCCAACCTAAAATTTTAAGCTTCAAAATGAAACTTGCAGTACCTGTAGTCCAATTATGAACACATCTTTTGATGTTAATTGGATGATGTTAAATGGAATCAAATCAATTTTGTCATTGATCGACATTCAGAAGATGGAATATTTTGTGTCTGGAAAAGATAATTCTATGATGTTTTATAAATTGAACTGCATGAAATCTCGGCAACAATCCCTTTAATAGCAAAGTTGTTTTTAAAAAATGGATTTAAAAATGTTCAGCTAATAAATAAATTATATTAGTCACTTCATATATCACCCTTGAGAGCTTGAAAGTAATATTATTTATACTCTTGACTTGTTTTAATTTTCCCTTCAACCTATTAATTTTGTTGGCTTATTCACATTTAATCGGCAGCACAGTGGTCAAGTGGTTAGCATGTCTAACTTGCTCGCACCCACTTAAATTAGTTTGTCCAGTCGACTCATCTGTATAAATGAGTACCAGCTTCTGCTGGGGGATAAATGTCCTGCCTAGGGCTGATCAGACTCTGCTCTTATCTGCTTTATAGCAACTCTCTGGAAACCTGAGATAAAGGCTGGTCTTATCCGCTTTTTGGCTCAGAAAAGATTTAGTTTTTCTTATTTTTGTTCACCTTATTTCTGTTTAATAAATTACTTAATAATTAATCAAAGAGTGACATGACAGTCTGTAGGTCAACTTCCTGTCCATGATAGTTTTTGAACATGTATCCAATATGCTGCCTTTTGTTGCTTTATGCTACATTGTATTGCCAATCATTCTGCATAGAGTTTGAGTTATGGTATGTATTAGTCATCATCTGGGCTGTTTTGAAGTAAGAGATGCAACTCAGGAATAAGGCATCTCAAAAGCTTGCTTTTGAAGTACTTAATTGTTCAGCAGTTTAACTTCCCCAGGGTTAGAAAAAAAATTGAAAACTCACTTGTCCTTTTGGCGAGTGGTTTCAGAGTTTGCTTGCCGAAATGAAACATTCACTTGCCACAACCATCTTCAGAGTTTGAATAAAACAAATGCCAGACAGACTTTTAATGTCCTTCTTATGACTGGTGATACATTTTGTAAGTCCTGCAATTTTAGTGACCAGAATCTTACTCGTCTGCTTGACAAGTAGATAACATTTTTACTCGTCCTCGAGCAGTTTCTACTCATCCCTGACGAGTGGACGAGTACTTTTTTGAACTCTGTTCCCAGAGTTCCACCAGGTCAATCCTTTCATGTTTTGTGTTTTGAAAGAGCAAACATTCAAGATTGACTTAGGGGTGTCAATTGGAGTAACATTTTGTAAATCTGTATGTTTTCTTATACAGGAAAGTCTTGCATTGCACAGTGCATTATGAATATGCGAAGAATACAGTCAGTGAACCCACTGGATTTGGTTGAAATGATTGTTGCTTTGGTGTGCTGTCTGAAGGACTCTGCAGATGTATCACATCTCCTGCTGGCTGATTTCCGTAGTTGCCATGGATACCTGTTTCTAACGGACTTGCTTTTGATGCTTGGGGAAAGGGCTGGAGAGGAGGCACGTGAAGCATGCAGGAACGTTATACATCTTGTAGCGTCGTTAGTCATGATTGGTCACGTGCCTCTAAGGCCACTCATAAGCATTGGCACTCCATTTCAGGATCCGAAATTTGTAGTTCCGCAACCATTAGGAAAAGGTAAGCAAGAAAGTTAATTAGCCACTGACAAAAGGAGAAAAGGACTGGGACTGAGTTGCATAATTAGTCAAATTAATAAGTAATTAGCCCATCACAAGAAAGCTGATATTAGAATTATTAAATTTACCGAGTTTGGCAGAGTTTGACTGAATTATAATGTGTGGTGAACTTTCTAAAATCAAGTATAGTAAGAGATAGTATGGTTTGGAGGAATGCTTATTAATCTGTACTTGTGTTGTGTTTTCTCTTCCAAAAACATTTGATGTTCATGAATGATACAGTTTCATGTTTTCTGTCGTCAAGTAACTAGTGAACAATTTTGAGAAAGGACTGGGTTTGAAAACACAGCATCAACTTGTTGGTGAACTGCAATGTAAGATGTAGTGCATTCTTTTATTATTATTATTATAACATTACTCTGTTTCCTACAAGTAGTCAAGTGTCGAAATGGTAGTATCTACACAAGACAGCAACAACATACTAATATAATTATAAATGGTAAAAAAAAGCTAGATTTCACATATATCACAATTAGATTGTGGTCATCAGCCAGAATGGTTACAGGAAGCAGCACTTCTGCTTTTTGCAAATTGCTTATATAAATAATCTTTGAAAAAGCATATTTTTTTACTCTTTGTGAACTGCTGTGAAATGCAGGAAATGCAGTTTCAGATCATGTAGAGTTTTCAAAAAAATTGTTAGTCTCACCCCCTACTGTACACATTTCTATGGAGGACTCTGAAACTTTGACCACAAACTCTGAGGGATCTATGTCTTGTTTTATCATTTGGAACCAGCAAATCAATGAAAACCAAATCCAGTCCTTCAAAAGTTGTTGAAAGCAAACTTTTCTATTCCGTATGAACCATGTTTACTTACCGTAATCATTACTAATATATAATATTATTATAATACTGTGTACTGTACTTAAACTTTACATTGTTTTTCCAAAATACTTTACTCAATGCAATATACAATCTTGCAATATTTCCCTTACAAATAAGTGAATTTGTTATCCTTTACATATAGGGTTTACCATTCAAAATATTGAAGCATTTCAAGTTCTTCAAACAGTGTTCCTTAAGGTAAGAACATGTGCAGTTTAATTGATTGTTCCATGAAAAACGTAATCTTTAAAAATTTAAATGTAAAATTACTGTATGTGTACACAAATACCAATATATTCAAAACAAGATATAACTGGGATTGACATTGAAGAATGACTGCAGATGTAGCAAACGTCCTAGGCTTGACAGTTGATTGGTGATATTCTAACCCATAATTCCAACGTTGATGTATGGGCCTCCACCCCTTAGCTCAAACGTTAATAGGGAATACTCCACCTATTAGTTCTAACACTGATAAGTGATCCCCCACCCCTTAGAAATGACCCCTTACCCTTACTTTGACCACTGATAGGTGACCTTCAACTCCTAGTTCTAACATTGGTAGGTGATGCTCCACTTCTTGGGTTTAAGATTGACTTAGATGATTCTCCATTTCTTAGTTCTAATGTTGATAGATATTCCCCATAGCAAAACAAAATCACAAAATGTTCTTCCAGTAACCTTTACAATTCAGCATGTCCACACTGCTCTATTATAACCACAGGTTAACTCTTGTTGAATAAAAGTACAGATAATCTGTTGGTAAAGGTCCAAAAAGTATGGTATTGAAGCTTGAAACAACATTTTAACTTAGAAAGTCTAGAACTGTTTACAAAATTTATCTTGCAATGCACCTGTATCTCGTAGTTCTAGCCTTATTTCTGACATTGTTAGGTGATCCTCCACTCCTTAGTTGTGACATTGATAGGTGATCCTCCACTCCTAAGTTCTACCATTGATAGGTGGTCCTCCACTCCTTAGTTCTAACATTGATAGGTGATCCTCCACTCCTTAGTTCTAACATTGATAGGTGATCCTCCAACCCTTAGCTCTACCACTTATAGGTGATCCTCCACTCCTTAGTTCTAACATTGATAGGTGATCCTCCACTCCTTAGTTCTAACATTGATAGGTGATCCTCCACTCCTTAGTTCTAACATTGATAGGTAATCCTCCACTCCTTGGTTCTACCACTGATAGGTGATCCTCCACTCCTTAGTTCTAACATTGGTAGGTGATCTTCCAACCCTTAGTTCTAACATTGATAGGTGATCCTCCTCCCCTTAGTTCTAACATTGATAGGTGATCCCACACTCCTTACCTCTAACATTGATAGGTGATCCTCCAACCCTTATGTAGTTCTAACACTGATAGGTGAATCTCCACTCTTTACTTCTAACATTGATAGGTAAATCTCCACTCTTTAGTTCTAACATTGATATAGGTGACCTTTCAACATTAATAGGTGACCCTCTGACAATTGGTTTCAACATTGATAGGTGGTGATCTTCCTCCCCTTTGTTTTGACATTGGTAATAGGTGACCCTCCACCTTTTACATGTAATATTAACATTGGCAAGTGGGACTGAGTTTGGTCAGGGCTGCACAAGCAATCAATACTACAGATAAGGAGTTGATAGTCAGATGTTCTTTTATCCTTTAAGGTGTAACATGTAGTTGTTGAGTGGTGTTCTTTGAGACGTGTGGTTTCACTTGCCCTATGTAGGGAACTATTGTTGGCCAAAGGAAACATTTTACCCCAAGGGTTAGGAAAACTCGCGCCAGATCAGCTATATTTAAACTAAAAACCACCTATAGCCCAAAGGGAGAAACTAATGGATATTAACTGTTTATGGAAAATGTTGTCCTGTTGTCACATTTGGCTGCTTGCAGCTGTTTGTCATTATATTTTGAGTATGTGTTGTCAAACAATCACAACTTGCGTACTATTTGAAAGATTTAACAGTAATACGTGATACCTTCCTCAGGCTTAGTGTTGGTAATTGATAACAGGCATTCTCAATTCACATTGCATAGACAACCGATACTCTAGTTTGCAAGATAGTCCTGGAGTGCATCCATAACATCTATTCGCATGATAATGCCAACTACTTCATCCTGGAGCCACAGCACACACTGTCACTGTTCATTGAGAAAGCTCCCGAGAAGGCCCCAGAAGTCCAGGAGAAGTTGTTTGAGTTACTTGAGCTGGTCATAAGACACCTTAACTGGGTCCCCTGTCAAGAACTCATGTCCGTTAGCATTATGTTCAAGAACAAGAAGTAAGTACCGTTAAGGAAGTTATTGCCAAGTTAACAACAATTTTGATTGCGCCACTTCTAACATTGTTTACTGGATCAATTGATGTGCTTTGCAACAAACTTTCATATTGACAAAGTTGGTTTTAAATTAAGCGTTGTTCTCATGAACAGATACTAGATGTGAAAACTGTCCAAACCAGTGGCTAGACTTTTTAATCTCCCAGACCATTCACATGAACACATTGAACCCTACAGAAGAAACCTATTAAGTATTGTTCACCTTGTTACATACTAGTGAAAGACCAAAGCAGAAGAACAACTTTAGTACATGCAATTAATATAGAATGTTGACAGGTGTGGAAGTATCAATCATTTTGATTCTTCTGTCTCTGATGATGTCTTACATTGTTTGTATGGACTGTTGTTCTTCTGTGTTCATCACCACTTTTGTCTCCCCTGCTAGTGGAGACCAGTCTTAACTGCTTCAATTAACCATATGTACAACAACAACAAAAATGCAAAAAAACCCAAAAAGAAACAGACAAGAAAGACTGAAAAGAACCCATATAACCCATAATCTTGTACGTGTATAATTATTGCGTTTCTACACTGAAACTTTTACTTTTGAAATATATTTCCTTTTGAGTGTGGAGAGTTTGGAACTTTGTAATACAAAACACAGAGGATATCAAGTTTATTGTCATTCAAAGGACATTTTAGGGGCGAAAAATATTGAATGACATAAATTTGATATCCTGTGTGTTTTTGTAGCTCTGAATTTTAAACTTTTGTGAACAAAACTATATGCCAACATACTGTTTGCCCTGTTCTGTGTTGAGGATCCTAAAGACAAGTTATATTATTTGTCCCATATTTGCAATATCCCAGTGTATGCCCAATAACTATTTCATGATCTGTGGTCAACTGCAATTTATGTTTTCATACTATCATACACATTCTACTGTTGAACAATCGTTTAGAACTCTATTAATTGTATTCAACTAGGCAAACACTCAGGCACATAAATAGTTGAATTTTCAAGTAATTATAACAATATGAAGACCTTCTGTGCACACTCACACTTTATGCAATTCCTTAACCTACTCGTAGTCTCTCACACACTCATATGTACGCACACTTATACACAAACTTGATGAAACCTTGGTTGTCTGGACTCCACACAGGGTTGCTGACTGCCACCTTGTTGCACTGTCTTTCATGTTCCGAGTTCTGACTTGTGAACCCAAGTACAAAGACATCTTTAGGGAAGTTGGAATACTGGAGGTACTGACGCATTGTCTGAAGCACTATGCTAATGCTCTGAAGGAGAAACAGAACAGTAAGTGTCCTACACCACTGACCCCCTCCCCATGCTGCGCAAATACTAGTAACTATATGTTATTAGACTTACAGGCTTGAGTGTTATTGAAATATTCTGAATGAGAAAAATACTAACATATGGCAATTTACATAACGACCTATTGTTCAAAGGCTAGTAGATACTTTTATTTAACAAGGGTAGTCCCTTAAGTGCAAGTACTGCTATCAATGGAAGCTCTCTAAAAAAAGTGGAAAATGTGTACAAATTGAATCCACCGCACTCATTCAGTTTTGTTTGTCTTTAAAATATTGCTGGTACTGATTTATCCCAAACTTGACTACAAACCATGTTCTTACCAATACTAACAGACTTTGAAATGTAATTACAAAGGTGAGAGAAAGAGGCCTATACACATATGCATGTAGTTGGAACATCTGTTTTGTTAGTGAAGGGGTGGGCGTATAACCAGGGTGCCTTTAAGAAAGATTTTAAGTTATTTGTGAGGGCGTACAGAGTTCTTTAAAGTAGATGATAGGCACATGATAATCTACCTGCCTACTTATGCCTTCCAGTTAAAAACATTAAGTAAATTCACAACCGTGCGGTAGCTGCTTTCTTTATATAAACAGCTGCCAATTCTAAAGTTTTAGCCAAATGGACTTGCAAGTTGATGAAGTCAGTATGAGTTTTGACCTTCAAACTTGCATTCCACTTGAGCTTGGTTTGGCCACCAATTTCCGTGGACTTGTGTTGACTTGTAACAAGCTTATGTTGCAAGATTGAAAGATGAAGAACTTACATTGACTTGCATTCAAATTTGAGCTAGTTCAAAGTTGATGCAAGTCAGTGCAACATTGTAGAAGTTGGTTGACAAACCAAGAGTGCAAGTTGAATGCAAATTACAAGCTTGTATTGACCTGTGTGGACTTACAAGTCTTCTTAACCAAGGCTTAAATGTGAATCTGGGGTTTTAGATTCTTATGTTAGCATGCTTTCGTTTCTACAGGTATAGACCAAGTGGAGTCGACAGTAAGTGACACAACGGATTATAGCCACAGAAACAGCCTTGTGCCTGACCTGGAGTCGGCGCAGCTGAAGGACTACCCTTTGTTACTGATGGGTTGTCTCCGGCTTCTTCTGGAGGGAAATGCTAAGAATGCAACAGTGTTCAGAGAGTGTGGCGGGGCCCGCTGTGTACACAATATGGTCCCACATCCCAGCTCTAGAGCTGATGCCCTTCGCATTATTCACGAGCTCATTTTGAGTGGAGGGAATGACGATCTGGGTTAGTAGTAATAGGTACAATTATGACTCAAGTACAAATATTTGTATGTACTCATTGGTTAAGACAGGTGACATGGTACACTCATACAGGGGGAATGTGAGGCAATAACTCTTTTCTGATGTTGATATCTCAGATCAATATCCTCGCCTGAAAGAAAAAACAAACCTGGAGACAAGAAAATATTTTTATACTTAGAAATCAAAAACAACGATAACGTTTTGTGTGTCAACGAGGGTAAATTTATAGCTCACTGTTCTATGGGATGATATTCTGCACCTAGCAGAGAGAGATGACATCAAAATATCATTTTCCTTACCATCTCTCAGCCGTAGGCAGAATATATCATCCAATGGACGAGACGCCAAAAGGGGTTTACTTACTAACCAACAGTTATTACCCAAAGTGGAAGTGATTATCTGTTGTTAGGCACCAACAACGGGGATCAATTGCTGTGGTAATTTTTTTTTCACACAACAGAAAAGCTAAGAGACAGACTGGTCACTAACAGTGAGGTCTAAATTATCAATGTATACATTTTTTAATTTGTCGGGCCAGTGAAATATATATTTTACAAAGTTAATTACTGACACAAGATACGTTTCCATCCCTGGGATGGGGTGTATGACTTTGGCCCTCCTTTGACACTCGCTACTTTTGATTTGTCAAACTGTTGTCTGTTCATATTACAGGGACTCTGTTGGGCTTGATGCACACGGCTCCACAGTCAGAAGTCCGGTTAAAGATCGATGTGTTGCATGCATTGCTCAAGGTGTTTGACTTGGATCCCAAGACCAGAGCTGTGTTTCGTGAAGTGGGTGGGTTTGTCTACGTCATGTCACTTCTCATTGGAATGGAGGGGTGTCTAGCAGTGCCCTGTTCACCCACATGGCAAGATAGTAAGTCCAACTAGTTGTATTCGTAACTTTCGTATTTATAGTTGGAGCTTTGAGAGTTGTTTAGGCCATAGTTGATAGAACTAACTGGTTGTGAAGCTCAACAAACTTGAAAAGGAGTGTACAAAGTTGCTTTGTCTAGAGTTGAACGAACCGTGACAGTGCACATTGCTTTGTTCAATGTGTGAGCCCAAATATTTTTACTGGTTAATTGTTCATATGCATTTCAATACCTTTTGTGTTTTGTGCACCGTCAAGGCCAACGAACAAAAGAGATAGAGAAGAAAAACCTATAACAAAGAAACTGGCCGACTTTCATGACCATTTCGCTCTATTAACTATGGTTGAAGTGATAAACTGAGATGTGTTTCCTCCTCAGACTAAACAAACCTGCCCTGTTGCCCCCGCTGCACGAAGGAGAAGGTCTAGCCAGTCGAGTGCTGGACATCGGACCCAGTGGGTTGAAGTTTCTGCAGCCTATTGAAGTCGAACTGCCGCATTTCGCCTCAATGCGGGATGGGGAGAGGGAACTGGTTGTAATGAGGACAGAGGATGGTGGGTGGAACTGGAGGGAAGTCAGTGTTGAGGACGGACAGGGTACGTACTTGTCCAGCGGTGTTACAAATATTACATTTTTGATATTAATTCCGTAGTAGTGTTACTGCATTGACCCGCCGCCTGGATTAGCGAAGCTACTTGGCGACTAAGCTTGTTTACCATATTACAGGAATATAACGAAGCATTAGAAGAACGCGAATAAAATCTGCGCGTTATAAAATTAACGCGAATTTTCGGAAAGTTGTCTTTACATTCGCGTGGCTTTCCATGTGGTATATCTTCACATGCATTTAATTGACGCGAATTTGGTGCATTCTGCGTAATAATATCTACAGCAACCTGCGCTTTTCACAAACCAAAAACAACGCCCAACAACAAAACTCTTGGTTTAATACCGTAAAATTGGATGGACATTGCACAAAGAGTAGAAGAAATAAGATTTCCCGTTGGAGATAAACGATCGTTACTTCGACGGATCTGATGACATTTTAAAACCAATGACGATGTGTCGACTGACTCTGACGAGAGGTAGATGATAAGTAACTTTGCTGAAAATAAAGTTGTCTCAAAATAAAGATGCTGTAAAACAGTGTTATTCTAATTAACAATAAGGTAAATTAAGATGCACAAAGTTAACGCAAATTTTTGAAATTCGCGTTAATAACATGCGTTGCTAATTTTCTATAGTAAAGTAAATATGAGTAATAAAAATCATTTCCGTTAAGCAACCTTTTTGCAAGCTTTTTAGTTGCATTCACATTTTAATTTTGTTCGAGAATTCCGTTGTATGTTTGCGGCTGTGAATAACCAAGATGTCTTACTTGTGTTTCTTCAGCTGTTGAGGGCTATGGAAAGAATGACGAAGTGTTTCTACCCACCAAACGCTTTACTAAGATCGTGACAAAGGATTTCCCAGAGAGATTTGCTGTAGTATCCAGGCTGAAAAAGGAGACCTTCTCCATTGGGCCCGCGGGGGAGAACATCAAGTCAACCGTCCTCTCACAAGTCCAGTTGAGCATTCCAGAGGGCGCTGTGTCCAAGAATACCGAGTTATCCCTGCAGGTTTGTGCCTCAGAAGATACCCTGCTAACTGGTCCTAATTTTTTTCTATTGAGCATGTATGTGGTAAGGATACTCTGAGAATCAAGTGAAGATTAATCTCGCTAGCTGATTGGCTACTATGGTGATCTTTGATTACTGCCACTTTAAACAAGAGGTTCTGGTATAAAATGCTAAGCCCCTCCTCTTTTCACAGCTCGAAGTTCCAAATCTAAAATTCAAATTTTGCAACCACAACAAACTTAGCTTCTGTATGTCTTCTCCTTCCAAAATGTTAACTTTTCGAGGCTGGAGTTTCATATTGTAAGAAATAAGTAAGTAGCACGAGGATAGTAGTTGAGTGATGACTGCTAGCAGTGTTTTGTAACTTTAGGCCACATTGACAGCTCCAACTTCGATAGTTTGCATTCAGATAGT